>JAYMSP010001634.1:0-30150 GCA_036897095.1 Plantago elongata | reverse complement strand
GATACATAATTTCTGTGGCACGTACATGAAATAATCGAACAAGAAAATCTCCAAACACTTGCTTGCTTGAAAAGGTAATGATAAAATGATTGCAGACTGCTCTCATCACAATCCCAATAGAACCCCTGGTAAACTGAGGATAGTATTTATAATCATTGATAGAAGCTGCCAAATCAATCTTCTCAAGAATCCCTCTTAATTGCTCATGGACCAACAGCTCATCTATGAGTACCTAGTGAAGTAATTTTGTTATTATGAGATGGTACATATGTATCATTGTTAATTTTCAAGTAAAATGCCACACAACAATGAAATTAGTTTATTTAATTTGTTCTTTGCAGGTGGTGATTAGAGCTTCATTAACTACACATAAGGGCTTTTACTAGCTCACAGGCAATTTTTGATAATTTGTATACAGACATTATAGCTCCTCTTCAGATTTTTTTTTTGGTCACGAGACAGTTATACAATGAATTTCTAAATAACACAAGTGCATATATAGACCTGGTCTTGGAATGCTATAAATTATTTGTTACCCAAGGCAAAAACCTTCACTGGTTGCATTTTATTCAGATTTCATGATATCAGATCAGAGTTCACATTCAGGGCTATAACTAGAAAAAATTCAGAAATTAAACCACAGATGAATAAAAAATCTAAGACAGCTAGGCACCTAGGATATTGATAATAAGCAAGTAGCAAGAGACTCACAAATTCTGTAGAAATAGATAGGAATTTTAACCACCTGAAATTGTGATTTTAATTTCCAGATGCATATCGATATAGTAATTATGATTCTTCAGTTAAAACACAATTGGTATAAGTTGCTACCTAGATCAGTTTTTTACAGAGAAAAACATAGCTTATAAAATAAAATTTTACTCACATACAATACAGCAAAACCGTGCAAAGTGATGAGACTGTAAAATTACCTCAAGAATTGTAGACTTGATATGGAAAGGTGGATTAATAGGCTCTGCAAAGTGTAAGGAAGCACTGAAGTTCTTAGCAGATATACGGAAACCACTATCACCTTGAGAAGCCTCATGGAAATCTGAATTCTCAAACTCAAAATGCTTCTCCGTTCCGCCTGGTATATTTACAGAAACCTTTTAAATATCTGTAAGAGAACCGTCCCTTTCCCCAGTATAAGATCTTTTTTATCTAAAATTAGAGTCAATAGTAGCATACAACACCTTAATAGAAAATTCAAAACTTCCACGGCATCATATAAACCAATGCAGAAGCTGCACCCTCCAAGATTCTTGTGTTCGGAAGCATTACACATGGTTGAGAAGCACTTCTCAAACTTAATTCTCTTCCAGTTCTTTGAAGAGTACATCAGAGAGTTTACATAAAGAGCCCTGGCACGCTTCTAGGTCAGATTTTTGCTTAACAGTCGTTTGTGTCTCTACAGATAGAAATACAAGGAGACGATAAAGATCCTTCAAAATAGGTAGCTTCATTTCCTGAAATATCAATTTCTATATCAACACAGTTTCACAGTACAAACACCAGATACAAAATCACTGTACGCATTCCAGTTTAGACTTACAAAACTAGGAATGTATTTTGGAGCAATGGAAGACTCAAAGATCCACTCCAACATTTCACAGGATATACTTTCAACTAGCAAGGAAGGTTTCCATTGCCAATCAAAAGGTTATTTTCTTATTAAAAATATATGATTAATTACATAATTTATTCTCACTCGTGAATTAGGAACTAGACAACACATGAAATATACGAATTACTACCAGTGTTGTAAATCGTACATGCTTGTAACAATCCTTAGTCATATATATGGAGTTATTAATATCACGGAGTAATAAAACATGAATGAATATATAATTTGATTGGTAATGAAAAAGCGAATTAGAAGTCTCGTAATGTGTTGGTGTTTCGGCAAATAAGAACTTGAGTGTTGTTCGATTCTTTTTTCCTCCTTGAATATTCAAACATCAAATAAATGTTCAAGAACCAAAGTCAACCTATTGGCTGACTAGTTCTAATGTCTTGGAATACAGGTCCGATAATAAACATCTAAAACCAAAAAAAAAAAAAAACCAGACAAAACATTTGACTATGTAGACTTCTTCATGACAATTTACCAGCTGAATAATCCAATTGGAGAATGGATTGTGTTTCTAACACCAAACATTTTACTGGTGCATCAGTTTACATGCAACGAATGCTTGTGTTGTGTTGTTATGACTTATGTGTTTAGAGTATGAGATTTATTCTGATAATGGTGTAGTGTGCGTGGTTTATTCACAAGAACGAAACTCAAGACTCGTTGATTCAAAAGAATATCGAGAATTGACTCAAGCCTCGTTGATTTAGCAGAATACTGAGAATTGATGGATTCAAAAGAATATCGAAAATGGATTCAAAAGAATATCGAGAATTAACTCAAGACTCGTTGATTAAGCAGAATACCGAGAATTGACTCAAGACTCGTGATTCAGCAGAATACCAAGAATTAATGGATCAAGATTCGTTTTCATAAGAATACCGAAAATTGACAGATTTGGAGGAACACCTTAATTTTTTTATACAAACTCAAAACTGCTCTTACAAAATAATGACGAGGTACTTAAATAGCTAGTAAACCCTAACCCTAATTGCTACCAAAATAATTGAATAATAAAAGTATCCTAATAAATAAATAAAATATAACTTTGACCCTTAACATTCTAAATCTAATTAAACGTTATTCGTTCCACATCAGGCAATATCATAACTTAATTTTAACCCGAAATATAGATTCTCCAGTAATTCCACTACATTAGAAACATTTATTCGATTTCTCGATTACCATTATAAACCTCGTAGTTACATTTACAATACAACTAAAAATATACTATGAATTACAGCATGTGGCTATTAACCGCAGCAGTTGCAACTTGCAAGCCGTAATTTGAGCAGAGAATGAATCTCACTTATAGAGTTCTGCTCAGGCCAGCAATTGATTGATGCATCGACATCAAGTAGTCCACAAAATCTATGAAAATGGATAAATAGAAATCTAAGGAGCTAGCCGTCCAAATCGGGTGATACAGTATCAACAAAATCCTAAACTTAATATATAAGCGAGGTTGCTTTTATAGGAAAGATTCACTTTTATTCCCACCAATAGATCACTCACTATGTACATATAAAGAAACTCCACTTTGGGTGAATACACCTAGATTATTTGTTATCGGTTGCTATTCTTAGCATAAGCAAAACAGTGTTTGGATTATAATAATATTCCAATCATGATCTCATCTACATAAGAATGTTTTTTATCCTTAAAAGGATGGCATGGATGGTTCTTGTTCATCCACAGATCAAATTAGAGGAAAGGGTAGTTGACTCAATAGTGGGGTTCAATTTCTACATTGATTCCCTAGGATCAACGACTCCATTTCTAATACTTCAATTTCATATACATTAAACTAATTTCACATTTTACATTGCTGTTCAGGATCGATTAATGTTTAATTTGCATTCTTGCGATTTATATTATAGAATCGGTATATTGTGAGATGCTAAATGGAATAGAGGATCTAGCTAGCTAGTTTGATTAATATAGTATTGATCATGTTTATGGTACCAAAATTGAGTGAGTGAAATATGTGGTACCAAAAGTAAAGAGTATAACTATAGTTGGTTGTGATAAAAACAAAATCTTTGAAATTTTATGACTCCGATAGAACAATTCCAGGGTTTGAGGACGTGTACTAAAATTTGAGTCATGAAGGAGATATCGTACGTTTCAGGTCACCGATTCAATGTATGTGGCGCGATTACGAAATGGAAACTTCTCTCTTATTTCAGCAAACAAACTATCACAAAGGGCCAAAATTTTCAAGTTAGATCTTGTTTGGGATTTGGAGTTACAAATTGCAAATTTTACCTCGAGTTGATGTCCAGTCAAAAATTTAAATTTGGGTTTAAAATACTTTGGTTGATCATACAATATGATTTGAGAACGGATCTGAATCAACTAGAATCAATTTGACCAGAAAAAACATACAATCTATAATGACTTAGCGTTGACTATGTATGCCTTGAATTCAAACGACACAACCATACCATAGAAAATACAGGAAAGAAGAAAAGTTCAAAATATAATATTTTAAAATAACTTTTGTTATATAATATGTTCAATATAGTTAAAAGAAAAAGTGAAGGGAGAGGAATATAGAGTTTGTTTTATAGTATTAAATGTGAGTATAAGTAAAGAGTATTTATAAAAAAAAAGTGAATTCAAGGGGCTAGGAGCATATAAAAAATCGCCCACTGCTCCACTAACTATTAAACTCGTTAATCATCCATTAATATGTACATTTATCAATAATAAATATAATTTTATATAGAGTATTATAATTCAGACAAGAATTGAATTCATAGGAATACACAACCAAAAAAAAATGTATAATACTTCTAATGTATTAAAAGATTTTCACTTTACCTCTCACAAAAGTTCATATAATTATTTGATCTCGAAATTCTACTAAATTATACTATAGTAAAAATTTTAATTGATACTATTATTCATACTATAATTTTAACTATATATTAAATTATTATATGTTAAGTTGAAGCTAGTATGACAATCTAAATCGATCCTAACGAGTTCTAACCCGAAATAAATTTAGGTCATGTTTATTATACTGATAAAGTGACCATCTCCCTATTTAAATTAAATATTTTATAAAAAAGACCACTTAAATTCTATACAAATCGGTCCCTTAAATTTTTTTAAATCCGAATTGGCCATTTGGTAGGTCCTTTGGAAGTAGTGGTTCCGGTGAGGCTATATACAATGCAAGTTCACTAGTCCTATTTCAACTGGCGCTGTATATTTGAAAGAAAAAGCACGTGTCTACAAACTTAACTTTCTACCGACATACGTGGCAGCCACCAAATTTCATTTTTTTATTATTTTCTCTACTCAGAATCTTGGACCCACATTTTTATCCACTGCACTGCCGTCATGTGACTGAGTTCTCCACTGCTAAATTACACTTCTGCCCTCCCAACTGTGCAAGTACCCTTTTCAAGTCTAACATAGACCCTTGCAAAATGTGGAGTTTTTAGAAATAAAATTGAGACTATAATTGAACCATTTATTCAGAATTGAGGTTGAACTGCAACCTGAAAGTCTAGTTCCTTGACATGTGTAAAGGCGTGATCAAATACTAAACGGTGATAGTGTAAACGTTTGTCAACTATATACGTTGAATGAATAAATAACATTATAATAAAATCAACTTATTTATCAGAAATACTTATCTACTTTTCAATATTCTGAAATCAAGCAACATGAAAATCAAGCCATTAATTTTTTATGAGTACTTCAATAGCTTTAATATATAGTTAGTATGAAAGTTTCACTTACATGTATGTTCGATCATAAATAACAGACTTAGAATATGTGAAAAGAGGGAAATGAAGCAAAAGTTGTACTTCCACCATATGTTTGTAGTTTTACATGACTCGCACCTACAAACTTAAAATGTATACAAATTTGAGGTATTGAGGTGGAATTTAGGTATATGATTCATGGAGTTATTTTATCCTGATACGGGACGGAAAATATATATGATCTACAAAATTGCTAACCCGATCAAATGGATCAAAGTTCATGCGGGGCGGATCGGATCAAAACAAATCAGGTCCCCAAAGCTAAGTTTTATTACCTGATAAACCTAGATCTAATGAATTAATAATAGAAGAGGTTTGTAATGGATTTGATACATCTTGATTATGGATCAAATTTTTGGTATATCGACTCGGACAAGACCGGATTCACCGGTTTGACAGGTTTACTATGAATAAACGCAAAAGATCGCATTCACAATATGGCGTCAAATTCAAATCTTAATTCATTGAAAATCAGTTTTACTGGAACTTTATTTTCAAATTCATGATACAGGCAATGTGTTATCAATGCTTTAGCGGTTCTGAGTGGTGACGATAACTTTATCAACTTTATATGTTCAACATAAAATTCACTCGGTAGCAAAATTTCACCCCAATGAGTGCGATGGAAGAAGTAACTAGTAGGTCTTCACGCTTATAAGCTCATTATAATTTCGTATTTATAATAGACCTTAAAGCTAAGTCGAATTCTTTACAAAATTAAATTATAAAAATTATTTTATTTTCAATATCATAAAAATTCAGTGACGCGTAAAGTGAAAGTGTTAAGACGCTGTCAGAATTGTAGCGTAATAATGTAAAGTTTTCACTTTACGTATATGTTTAGAAGTAATTTCTAATATTACAATGAATCTAGCCTAGGACGTTCTTAACAATTTACGCGGTGATAGAGTCAAAATTCCACTTGCGTGCACATAAAAAACACTTGCATATATCAAAATAAGCAAGCTTCTTTAAAAAATAATAAAATTTAAAAATTACCTCGCAACATTTTTTCTATATCGGATAAATTACTGATGTTCAAACGAGTGATAATAATCTTTCAATTTATGTATATGTTTCAAAGATAATACATAATATACAATTACTAGAATCTTATTAAAAAATTACACAAAAGAGTTCAATGTTGCGAAAATACAACAATGAGAAGATTAAATTAAAATAATTCAGAATAAATTATCAAAATTAAAAAAAAATTAATTGAAAATTAAGATCATATCACTAACCTTTTTCGATATTACAAAAATTTAGTGACGTGCGAAACCAAAATAGTCCAAAACTTTAATAAGCTTTAAGCGGTGACAACGTCAATATTCACCGAATATCGACTTTAAACTTCCACAATGCTCCAAAACAATGATCTAAGAGAAATTATGCTTAAATTGCTAAAATGTTGTTTAATTAATATTTAAATGAACAAATTGAGCCACTTAACACAACAATAATGAACTTGCAATTTATCCATCACTAGTTCAATACCACTTACTATAAATCACTTGTATTCAAGTTTCCATGATTTCATCTTCACACATTTCTAGCAACTCATATATAATGTGTATGGACATTCCATGTAAAAATTGGTAAGCAAATGCTCATTAAAAACATTCCTACTCACAATTTAATCAAATCTACCAAATAATATAATGAACCACATTAACACTAATGATAGTTACTACATATATAATCAAGAATCAACTTTTAAAAGAAAAAATGTCTTTTGTATATTATTGCTTAGGTGAGTGTACAAGGGCACTTTCGTCATTTCAGCGCACACATGAATCTCTATAAATCTGAGACTGAAACATCGAACTGAAATCCATATTTTCTTCTTCTTCTTCTTCAAATCACCTGAGAGTTTGAAAGATAGTGAAAGACTCGTTTTCTCATCAAATTCTTCTCTCAAATTGATGAAATTGAGCAATGGTGCAGCTACTCGACTCGCCACATTCTGAGAATCATCAACTCGAAGATTTTACAGAGGAAGAGTTTGCTCCTCTCTGGAAACGCCACCGTTCCACCGTCTCAATCGGTTCTTCTAGTCAGGTTTCACTTTTTCTTAAGATTTGTGATTTGGTGTTTAATGCTTGCGTTAATTTTGATTTTCGTTGATTAATTGTGTCAAAGATTGGAATTTTTTTTTTGTTTGACAGTGTTATTCAATGAAACGAGCTTCATTACTGTAATTCTGATTATTTCGTTATACTTTTTTTTATCAGAGTGAGCAGTTTATTGTATCATCGTGTATAAATGTTAATCTGATGAACTCTGTAATTCTGGTTATTCTGTTAAAACAGAGTTTTGTGATTCTTGATTTTCGGTATTCAGTTGATGAAATGAAATCTGAGTTGTTTAACTTTAATGTATTTTTTGATATTAAAAATTGATATATTAAAACTGGATAAAAGATTCATAAGTAGAATCTACAACTTAATTTTAATAATTACTGATTCGGTAATGATTGGATTAGGTTATTAGATTTGGTATTTTGTTTGTTTCTGGTGAATTGATTGTTTTGTTTTTTAATTTGCAAAGTGGGGCTTCTTAAATGATGTATTTACAAGCCAGTCACCACAGTTCAGTGACTTCAGTCAGGCACCACAGTTCAGTCAGTCACCGGAGTTCAGTGACTTCAGTCCGTCACCACAGGTCAGTCAGTCAACCGAGGTCGCTCCGGTCGATGATGAACTGGGTCCTCTCGGGTTGCGACTGAGAAAGACTCCGTCTCTGCTGGACATGATCCAGATGAGGCTCCGTAAGAATCAGAAATCTTCGAAAAATGAAGAGACTGGTACTAGCTCCAGGGGCAAGAAAAGCTCGAAGGGGAATGCTTCTTCGAATGCTAATGATAAGCTCAAGGCGTCGAATTTCCCAGCTTCACTTTTGAGGATCGGCAATTGGGAGGTACATTTAGCTAGTTAACGTTTTCGATATGTTTAACTGAAGTTTTAGGCTTGCGGTATTTAGATCACATCTTCAGATTACTATAGTAGAGGTCCAAAATAGTCGCGTTCTGGTGAATCGATCACCTCTTGGTCCTTAGTGTCTCAACTACACCTAGTCTAGGTGGTTTTGATATAAGATTTGCATGTTACTGGCACTAAGTTTGTATATGTGTCGTTTCTTTTGGCAGTATGTGTCAAAATACGAAGGTGATCTGGTGGCTAAGTGTTACTTTGCGAAACATAAGCTCGTGTGGGAGGTTCTTGATGGTGGTCTCAAGAGTAAAATAGAGATGCAGTGGTCTGATATTGTGGCTCTAAAAGCAGATTGTTCCGACGAAAACCCATGTACTTTGACAATAGTGGTAAATTACTTTTTATTTCATGATCCATGGAGTAGTATTCGATTATTTTTGGGAGTTTTTATCCCTTATACGTCTTCTTTGCTCCAGCTTGCTCGGGAGCCTGTCTTTTACCGGGAGACTAATCCACAACCCAGAAAACACACACTCTGGCAGGCATCATCAGATTTTACTGAAGGACAGGCTACCATTAATAGGTAAGTCTTCAATTTCATCGTTGAATGTTGCATTTTGTGATCAACACACATATATGCTCATGTTCAAATGTGTGCTTTCACGATGAGCACGCACTGACAATAATGAAACAGAATCACATCCATTCCTCCTTTGTTAAATGCCATATTGACTTTTGTTTTGATCTAAACAGGATACATTATTTGGAGTGTCCTCCAGGGATGTTAACCAAGCACTATGAAAAGCTTATCCAGTGTGACACTCGTCTTGGTATTCTCAGCCAACAGCCTGACAGAGTTATATGTTCACCACTTTTCGAATCACAAACTCTGGTTGAGAACCCTGAGGATTCTAGCCGTGGGAATCTACTCAATCAGTTGACTGCTGCAAAAGGGAAAACCTCCCCTCCCATTCCAGCTGCGGCTGTAGGTGATTTTGGGCAGCCATCCTCATTCAGTTTAGGATCAAATCTCATGGCAGCTCAATATACACCGAATGAAGTACCATTATCTAGCTTTGGTACATAAATTCTACTGTCATAATCCTCAAGTGCATTATATTTTTAACAACTATAAATAATAACTTTGTTTTTTTTCTTTGAAATTCTACTAGTGATGGATCCAAACGGATATGGAGGGAGCGAAAAATTGAAAGGGCCAAGAAATTTGGAAACATTAGTGGCACGTGGTCTCCCTCGTTCTAATGGTAGTGATCGACTCAATCAACTGCCAGTAACTATGCTCGGATCTCCCTCCTCTGCCTTTGATAATTCGCCATCAGCGAGAGCCGTTCAGTTTCCTTCACTCCATTCAGGACACAATCCCGTGGCAACTCAAGGTGTGTACAGAGATATGTCATCGCCTACCATTCAAGGGAACATAAACATTGACGAGGGGCAGAAAAGCTGGGAAAGATTGATGGCTCCGAGGCAGCTCCAGTTTAATGGTGCTGATGGATGCAATCAGCTGCCAACAACTATGACAGGAACTCCGGGCTCTGTGTTTGAGAATCCATTCTCGGGAGGCCGTACCATGCAGTCGCATCCATCCAATTTAGGGCACAAACCGATTGCAGCTCAGGGCATGTCCAGAGGAGTGCCATTGCCTAACTCAGTCACAATTCAAGGGAACAAAAACTTTGACACATGGCAGCAAAGCTCAGAACCAATGGTGATACCTGGTTTAAACCATTCGGGGTCAATCAGCAATCTTCTTGACCATGTAGAAGAGTGTATTGCTTTGAACAAGGCTTCAGGAAACTATCCTTTAGTCAAGGCATCTGAAGACATGTTGGATAGCATTACCGATGCTTTGTTAAGTGACACACAACAAACAACTGGTTTGGACGAAGGTTCACTCATGAAGAAGGTCAATTCTCTTTGCTGCCTACTAGATATCCCCAACCCAGCTTCTGGTTCATCAGCAGGACACCATGCTGAAATTTTCAACCATGGTCATCAAAATGTCTTTCCGGATCTTATTGATGAACAGTCGAATGAAAAGGCCAATAACTTCAAGTGGGACTCTGAATGGGGTTTTGCAGATGGTCCTAGTAACAAGATGGAAACCGGGCTACAACGAAAAGATTCATATGTTGAAATGCTTTACAACCTTCCGCGCATTGCGTCTCTTCCAAAGTTTGCAGTTTGTTCGTCCAAGGGGTATTGAGCAAGGTTCGCAGGTGGTTCATCCAAGGGGTATTGTGCTATTTACTGTGGAATACAGAATATATAATAACTTAAATATATATCTATATATGTTCTGTTCCATCTGTGTAACTTGTGCAAGTCTAAGTTCATGTGTTTAAGTGGCAGTGTGTAAAAGAGTGATTATGTGATTCTGAAATGTGAGGTTAATGAAGAATCCTGTTGATATATGTACGTATGAAATGTCAAACTTTTGATGGAAAATACCTCGTAATGTTTATCATCATCATCATCATCATCATCATCATCATCATCATTACCTTGTTTGGTGTACAATTTAATACATTAACATTCCCTGAGTTAGTATTTATTTACTAGTACTATCGATGATGTAGTACTAGAATATTTGAACTGTTTTCGATGTCAAGTGAATTGAGTTTTGAAGTATTTATAAATAGTACATTAATCACACCCCCTTGAAAACTTCTAATTATATTTGGGTCCTAGTTATCATCATAATTACATTTAAGGTCCAAAAATCACTTTTTTAAGATGACTTTTGATTTTTCAATAAAACCCATCAAACAAGCCTTTAAGGCTTCTATTTACAAAAAACTATACTCAAATTTCAATTATTCACCATTGAACCTAGTTATGCGCCGTGTGGATTGCAAATGTATTTGTTAAGGACTATAACCATTCCATATTTCCGTAATGAATTTATCTTTTAAACAAATTAACCAACCTAGTTGTATTTTCTGTAAGTAATTATTGTAAACTTATTATCTAGTCACGGGTACCAAAGCTCCCTTTTACCAACAACAAAACAAAAACATCTCCGAAACTGAAGTTGTTACAAGCTTTGGTAAGGAGTTATCCAGAGAAGCTTGAACTATTTTTAAAATAATATTTTCTAATGAAATAATTTTTTACATTTTTTTAATATGAAAAATACGATTTCAAAGTAAATGTGATATTTGGGTCGAATTTATATCTTTCATGAAAAATATAGTAAGGTATTAAATAAATCGAGATATCACCCAAATTTCAATTGATCAAGTTTGGCAAGGCAAATAACTTTTAGATAACATGGGTAGATAAGTGAAATAGCTCTCCACTTGATTGCATTTCTCCAAATCCTCAAGTATGTCTGATCTCTCCCATGTTATTGGAACCTGGTACCGATCATTGTTTACATGACGAACTTATTTGATATGATTTAATCAAATAAAAAGGAACTCTATCTCCATTCTCCACTACCATCTTAACTAAGACGACGCAACATGTAGGATGCAGCTTTGTCGAGCGACAAACCTTTTCTTCCAATATCGACTTTGCTTTGAGAAACTCATTATGTTGAAGATAACCTCTCACAAAAACATTGTATGTAACACTGTCAAGCGAACAACCACATCTTTCCAATTCCACGAATATAGTTTTTGCCTCATGTATACGTCCTTTTTGGCAAAGTGCCCCAATTATCACGTTAAACGTCCAAACATCGGGTTTCAGACATTTTGAAGGGAGCGAATGGAAGAGATCCATTGTAGTGCCAAGTTTATCATCTTCAACTAGTCCATGAAGGAGGGTGGTGTATGTAATTACATCTGGATGAACACCAATGTCTTCCATGATCATAACACTGAAAATGTTGCATCAATCTCTTTATTCTTGCAGAAACCATCTATCAAGCTATTGTATGTCACCAAATTTATATGGTGTGCATCAGTTATCCTTCCATCAAGAAACAATCCACGCATCATGATGTTATAAGTGAATTTGTCGTATTCTAATCCAGAACGAGGAACTTGAATGAATGTCTCCAAGCTTCATCTATGTCACCCTTAGTGCAATATCCATCCAATAAAGTATCATAGGTTACTAGATCGGGCCTCAAACCAGAATCAAGAACCAACTTAAATATTTCTTTTGTCCTGTTCATATCTCCTTGAGTACAATATCCATTGATGAGCGCGTTGTACGTAAAAATATCAGGAGAGACACTTCTCTGCTTCATTAGCTCCAACACATGTTCCGCCTCTTTAAGCTTTCTGTTCTTGCAAAAGGTATCTGTCAATATATTAAACATAAAAACACCTGGAGAGATATGATGGATGACCATCATCTCATGGATCAAATCATCGGCCTCTTTCCATTTACCCGAATAACATAATGCTCGAATCAATGAATTATAAGTGACTACGTCAGGTCAGGTGAGATACCCTTGGCAACCATTTGAGAAAAGAGACTAAGAGCATCATCAACCAAGGTATCTTTGCACAATCTATCAATAATTGCAGTGTAAGAATAAACATTGGGTTTGCAGGTTTTATTCTCCAACAAATTAATGGCAGTGTGTGTATTTCCAGATTTACAGAGACCATTGATCAGAATGCTCATCGTGACGACATCGGGTTCACAGAGATTTTGAGTGAATCATTTTTTGAATAAACTTACAGTCTCTGATACCTTGTTTTGAGAAAATAAGCCTCTAATGAAAGTGTTGAAGGTGGTCGTATCTGGTGAGAAGCCTGACTTAATGAAGATACCTAATACATGAAAAGCAAGATGAAGACGATTGAGAAGACAATAGGAATTAATGAGAAGACAATAGGAATTAATGAGAAGACGATTGAATAAATATTTCTTTTTACTGCGATTTTGCATGGAGCACAACTTTTGGTCTTCCATCTAATTTTCCAGATTGTTGCTTTAATTTTAAAAATTGAAACCTACCTCCCCACTACTGCTGATGTTAATGTGAGAATTAAAACACGTAGTTACGAATTTTGGCTTAATGTTTATCTAGTTATTTTTCTCAGTTATATATACTCACTTGTTTGAGCACACCCGAAATTCTCCTTCCCTTCTCTTCTCTATTTTTCCTTATGCACTTTAGATATTCGAGTGTTATTCACCACAGAAGTTCGACAGAGCTTCTGCTGTTGAGCTTCCAACGGTTGTTGAGATTGAGCGTTGTACCTTGGAAGCTAATTGTCCGAGGAAGGCTTGAAGTTTACTATAGGCGGACAAATTTAGCTTAAGGAGAATTGGTCTAACTGCTGACTCGTCCATGATTAAATCCGAATTCTTTGTTTCCTGGTTTCTGGTTTGTGATCAACCTAAAGTAAGTGTGATAGAGTTTCTTCTTTGTACTGTTCGATTACTCTTGTTACTAACAATTCTTGCAGCTACAATCTTAACCGGATACAACAGAAGAAGGAGAAGATTTCAAGAGAGAAAGAGCTGGTCTTCTACTACTATTACTAATCTTTATCTAAATCATGGCTCGATTGTTGGACAGTACAGAACACTGGAACCGAACACAAAATGTAGACAAATTAATGAGATCTCGAATGAATAAGGAGGAGACAATATCGATCTATGTCTAGTTAAACTGGAAATTTGTAAAGTGCAACCGATAGTATACACTACACTACTGTTATATTTACCGTAATGTAATATTTACCAAAACTAGTTTATGGTTATGTTTAGTAAAGCTAGCTAAATAATTAGTTAATAGCTGGTTAGTTATTTTTTTTTCTCAACAAACTAAGACTCTGTTTATCACTACCTTTTTAGTTCCATGAGCTTTTTTTAATAAAAAGCTTGTTACGCAGCTTTTCAAACAAATTAGCTGGTTTGAGAAACTAACCAAGTTAGCTTGTTGGAAAAGAAAAGTTACGTAATCAGCTACCAGCTAGTTATTCAGCTACCAACTACCTTTTCAGCTAGTTTTGCTAAATATGGCCTACCTTGATTAGCTTCTCAAACCAGCTAACTTTTCAACTAGTTTGTTTGAAAAGTTGTGCGGTCACGTAACGAACTTTTATTAAAAAAAATTCATGGAGCTGAAAAATTAACTAAAATGATAGTGGTAAACATGGTCTATAATTGGTAGCTAGAAAACAAATTGATAGTTGAAAAGGTAGCTTGTTAGGTAGTTTTTGTTTCAACAAACTAATTTGATTAGCTTTTCAAAACGACTAGCTTTTTAGCTAACTTGTTTAAAAATCTGTTACGTTCATGTAATAATTTTTTTATTAAAAAAAAATCATTGAGCTAAAATGTTAGTGATAAATATGAATTAATAGTCATAAAGATATTGCATTTGGTTCCATGAGTTTTATACCCTCTCCATTTGGTCCTAAAATTCCTGTCCATTTTAATAGACTGTTCTGTTTGATTGATTATATATGTTTTAGATTAATTTCATTTAAGTTCAAAAATGATTTATAGATTCGTGTGTAATGTAATTATTATTGAATTCAAATAGTATAATTGTTGAACTACGTGGGATTTGAATTATACTATAACTGAAGCATTTAGCAGGAGTTTTAATTAAAATGCATCCTAAAATTTATATTCAAACGGAATATAGTGAATAAAATAATTTAGAAGATGTAAAATAATTAGTAATTCATTTTCAAGTAGAAAGGAAAGTAAGTTGGTAACAAAGTGTCACCATGCAAATAAAATGACAGATTTCGCAGTTTAATTTCCGGGCTTGAACTGCTACAGGAAGAGGCAGAGAGATTTAGATTAAGTGAGTATAGCAATATTAAGATTTTTCTAATTTATAAAAAAAATTAATTCCCATAATAAAAATATGTCAGTAATGTTTATATGTAAATACTTAAATAAATAACACACTCTCACACAAATCACACAACCCAACTAGTGAGATCAACATTCATCTTTTTCTCTCTTCTCCCTCTCTTTCTCATCACTCTCCACATACTTACCGAAAACATGTACTCCGTCGAAAATTATGGTGCTCCAAGTTGATTCATCTTTCTCACGTGCGATTTCACCGGATTTCCGTTGAATCTCGTCGGATTTTCGCCGGATCTTGCCGTATTTCCACCGGATCTAGTCGTTAAAATGTTTAAATCAACAAATTCATCTTGTTTTTTTCATTAAAATCTCATTTGGAAGTGAAATTTAACCTTTTATTTTTTTTATTTTTAGGTGATTTTGAGATCTAAGTTTCCAGATCTGATTCTAGATCTAAAATCCGTATATGAAAATTGAATAATGTTATATGGTGTAATGTTACAGTTTCAAGACATTGGAGTTATAGTATTAAGCATGGTTTTTAGCTTGTGTTGAATGTTTCTGCACGCTATTATTTTAGCGCATATGTTATAGTTTCAGGACATATTATTGTAATATTAAGTAGCAACGTTAGTGTTTTTGCCTCTGATGAAATATTTATAATTTGATTTTTCGCAAATGTTTTGTTATAGGCTTGAAATGTATTGTTATAGTTTTAAGATGCACTGTCATTATTTTGAGCATCGATGATACTGATTTTAACTTTTATTGCATATTTGGGCTATATTATTGTTTTAAGAGTCATTGTTATATTTGTAAGATAAATTTGTATGGTTTTTAGCATTAATATTACTATATTTAGCTTATTATTAAATATTTCTATATGTTATTGTTTTTATCGCATATGTCATAGTTTTAGGACCTAATGTTGTAGTTTTAAGCATCAACATTAGTATTTTCGCTCATAAGATATATTTATTATTTGATTTTTTAGAAATATTTTGTTATAGTTTTTAGAGACAATTTTATAGTTTTTTTTATCAATGTTATCGTTTTAGTTTGTGTTGTATATCCTATTTTGTCATTGTTTTAGATGTACCGTTTTGGTTTTAACCATCAATGTTACTGTTTTAGTTTGTGTTGCATGTTACTTCTTTATTTTTAAGCACTGATGTGATAGTTTTGATGAGAGTTGTTATGGTTCTAACCCGGTTAGTGAATGTTTTAAGCAGGTGCTAAGGATGGCATTGAGTTTGATGATAGATTTTTTAAAGGTCTCATTGGAGTATTGAAGCAACAAGCACAAGACCAAAATCAACAAAAAGGTAAAAAGTCGAAGTTCACGAACGAGTTTAACCGGAAAAGTCCTATTTTAACAAGCGCGGGTTGCATTTTGCAAAAAAAAACACCGAATGAACATCTATTGCATTTCTTTCTAGAGAATAGATGTTTTAAAACCTTTAGACAGTTTTTTTTTTAAAACGGCTTAAGGGTGACTTGAACCCTGACCTATTGGTTGGAAGCGAAACGTCTTACCAACTGACCTGCACTTCGTTATAATTTTTTTTAGATGATTGTATGTTTTAATATTGTAATGATTGAATGTTTCAAGTAGTTTATTTTAAATTAATTTATTGATGTTTTAGTGGTATCTCTAAAACTTTATACTTGTTTAATAGTGGTTTTGATATTAGATTGTCACTTAAAATTATAACAAGCTATCTTAAAACTATAATATAGCTCCTTGAAACCATTACACCATCTCATAAAGAAATTATAAAGTAAAGTTAAAATCATAATTGAAGCATACACATCATCTTTTAAATAGTAACAAAATGTGTTAAAAATATAACTGAAATTTTCAATGATAACAACCTAAAAACTATAACTTAATATAATAAACATAATGAAAGAGGTGTGTCTCAGCAATTTTTTAAGTAACTTGGACGGCCAAACCGTTAAAACTCGAGAACCAGAAAAATATTAACTTTTCTATTTTTTTAAAAAAATCTTAAAAAATAATTTAACATTTTGATTGGAAATAGTTGCATAATGTATCATTAGGAGAGGGTCTATACTTAATTAAAACATCAACCGAATCGTTTATTAACAAAACCGGTTACTAGCTCTGTCTCTTCTCTCCAAAAAAAAGTAAAAACTCCATATTATCTTCATCTAAAACTTGTTAATTTCAATTCAATTCAATTTATTCATTTTATATTACAAACTGAACATTTCAATTCAAAATGTACCATTTCGGTTACTAACCATGTGCAATTTCAAGATGATAAATTGCACATCAACCCACCTACAACAAGAAATAGATATATATTTTTTAACATAAAATTTGAATTGAGTTATTTTAATTTATGTTTGTGTACAAAAATCATACATAATTCAATTCGAAATGAGATATTCCATTACAATTATATGTCAAACCAACTAATTGGAAGCTTAAGTTTAGCCCCAGATAAGAAGAATGAATAACAGCATAAAAATACCAGGTTGCTGAAAAGATGCCATCTTATATACAAATAGATAGAGGCTTAAAATGATTGGAACTATACAAGTCAAATCCAAATTGGTCACACTAAAGTAAAGAGTTAGTCATGTAGTAGTACTGTATTCAGTAGCATCCCATATCACATATATTTACATTTGAGATTCTTCCATCACATCTATTTGCCATTTTGCAACAAGATCAGGAAGGAGGAGGCGAATGAATGGCGGTATCTGGTAACATTGCTACGGTCACTATAAAGTATTCACATCCGACCGGAAGACCATAAGGATTTGAAGCCGATCCTGGTTTCAGGGCTCCGCCTTCTGATGTTGATGGTGACTTGACTGTCTTTCGTTCAATATGCACAACTTGCCCGACAATATAACTTGGGCAGTTTGGGAGATGGTCAGTGAATAATGCCACGGATTCCGAAGAGAGGTAGTAATATGGGCAGTTACGGTTTATGGCTTCATAATTTCCAGATGAGTTGAGGACGAATGCAGCTTTCTCGTGGACTTCTAGCCGACCATAAGATATCTTCTCTTTGTTCGCCTGTCATATAATCACGTTAGACCGTGTAAATGTTTTTGCTTGCTATAAGAGTCCTAAATCAAGTAGAAGTAGATAAAAGTGACTTGAAAGCAAAGTTGCCCAGTGACAGTAAATAGTTTTATAGCTTTATAGAGTATTTGCTTTATTGAGTTTAGAACAAGTCAAACCCGCCAAAGCAGAAGCTCCCATTCAGCCTATACATCGTTTTCTAAAAAAAAATTAAGTTTTTCAATACTGTAAGTGACAAGGAAATCCACAATGAGCCTGGCAAAACATTCCTAGCGCTCACTTTGGAGTCTGGAAGGAATATTATGTTTTCAAAACCACATTGTGAACATTCACCGAGCCATGAATGCTATCGCTAAGCATTGAAAACAATATAAAAGTGGTCTTAGCTTACCTGTTTTTCATGCTGGTTCTTCATGTAAAGAGTGTTTACCAACTCTTTTTTCTCATCCAGCTCCTTATTGAGCTTCACATTTGCAGCCTCCGCTTTTGAACACCTGTCTAGCAATTCAGCACGTTGCCTGGACAACAAGCTAACTTTATCGGCAAGCACACGAATGCATTCACGGAACTCAGCGGTGCTATCATCGTCACTATCACTTGCAGAACTGGAATTTAAAATCAATTCATTTCAAAGATCAAACATTATCATTGCACCAGATGTGAACCACCCCCTCTTCTGAGGCTAGTTTAGGGAGATAAAATAACAACAATAATATGAACAAATATATATTAAGTGTAAATAGGAATTTAGAAGCATGATCTGCATTCAGTGATGATTAGGATGCCATAAATGATATATGGTGCTCAAATTCAAGAAATTTAAATACAACTTGCTGGTCTGAAGTGCAAGAACAGATAAACCCACATTTTAAGATGAGTACAACGGAATAAGTCAATCAAAAACAAAATTTCCATCATGACATGGACTAAGATTTTTCAGGCAGCACAAGAGTAATCACAGATAAGAGAAGATGATCTGGTTCAATAAACAGGGATTGTTTCAACTGTTTTCAGAGAAAAAGAAGTTATAGTTTAGAAAACAAACTTAAACGATTAAACTAGCAAAAAGGTGTATATGCAAAATAGTCTAAAGCAGGTTGAAGTTAAAGTTAGTATTTACAAACCAATTTCTGGGAAGGATAGAATATCAAGCACTCAAAACAATGGCTAGGGAAATACCAAATCCCTTGCATTTACCGCTACCCAGATCTTTTGGGGGTGTTTACTGTACAACATACTACACAGCCTAATCCTTGCTTCTTTATATTTATTTATTATCTGTTTATCTTTGAAAAAGCTATTTGGCCAGCAGGTAACCAGAAGAGAAACTTCAGTACAGCTAATTCATTCAAAAATTAGGACCCCATTGATTTGCCAATGACAGTCAGTCAACAGAAGTTCTTAGTTCTTACTTGAGAATTAGAAAACAAAAAACACCAGAATTTAAGAGGATAGCAAAAGCATATACCTGGCTAAAGCACGTAAAGAGTCAGAAAAGGCAGCCACCCCAGCAGAAGAAACACAACTTCTGAGTCTTTCAAACAGCGCATGCATCTTGACAGCAGAGATACGCAATGCACTGTACTCTGAGGCCCTACGGTCAGCTGCACATAGATGAGTTTGAGCTTCTTCTCTAGCCTCATGCAAACAGTTCTCCAGGTGAGCACAATTCATCTGCAATAGAAAACAAAACATAATTCAAAAGTGCCTTAAATTTGTAAGCACAAAATAGTATAAAAATGTCAGAACACATCTCAGTACCACCATAATTTGACATTGTTGTAAGTACCCCAACCAGCAATGTAAGAGGGTAACTAACAACAACGAAAAGCCCAAATAACACTTAGCATTCCTGAATTTTAATAGGTTTCCTCCCTTTTACTCCCTTAAAAAAATCTTAAAAGAGAATATCGGAATTGATTTTTTTACAATATTAAAAGCCTCTTGTTGATTCAGGAAAGACAAAAATAATCGAGTGGCGAACTTATTTTTGGATGCAAATCGGAAGATGAACTTCTCAAGTTCTTTAAAACTCATAAACAAAAGTCAGAGATATCACAATAACTGATTCATTCATGTCTGTATTTTTAATCAGTTGGACTAGTGGAATTCTAAATTATTCGTTGATTGGACAACAGGTGAGAAATCCCAATTCCTATATAAACATGTTCATATGACAGATAAAAAAAAAAAAATTGTTCATATGACAGAGTGATACCTGTGATTCTTCAAGCAGCTTACGGCTAATTTCTACGTCCCTTCCAAGCTTAGTGACCTCGTCTGCTAATTTCTGGATCTTAATTTCTGCATTTTCCAGCTGACTTGATTTCTCTGCAAGGGCCTCTCTTAGTTCCAGCACAAGGCTATCGTTTACTTTAGCATCCAAATCTGGTCCGGCGGCTGTTTCACTGGATAAAACATCTCGTGGGTGTGAGATACTAACAGCCATATGACTCTCAACAAGAGTTTCTCCTTCATCCACCAACTGAGTTTCCTTCTCATCTTTATCGCAGAGAATATCTTTTTCACGTTGTAAGTCAACCATTGATGAGTCCAGATGAGGATTTACCATGTTAGATGAATCTGACATATCATCCAGTCCTCCTTGTATTTTATCCTGCAAGGGGAGCGAACCAGATTTAAACGAGTTCGATCCGCAGGAGACATCCTCCATTGAATGAGGCATGTGGATTTCTCCAACGCCTGATACTTCTGACTTCATGCCATCAGATCTTTCTACTGAATCAGCAAGACCGGATAAATCTTTGTGTCCCAGAAACTGATCAGACAATCTGAGCTCCAATTCTTGAATCCGTTTCTCATAAGATTCACACTGCATCTGCTTTGCCCGGAACATAGAATGGAGGTGCATAACATACTCATCTTTCAGTTGAAGAGCTTCTGAAGTCTTTTCTGCAGTGTTTTTCAACAAGTTTTCCATTTTCATGTCATCAGGAGCTTCATAGTCAAAATCCATGCTCATCGCACATAATAATGCCATTTTCGAAGCGAGCTCAGCTTTAAGCTTTGCATTCTCCACTTCCATTCTACTAGTTCCAGCAATCTCCACCAATTCGGAGCCCTGAAGCAACTCAAACTCATACTTATCATGGAAGTCCGTTGAACTACCTTCAACGTCAGCTGATCGAGAACTATCATTAGATGCTGAAAACGAACTCCTTGAAGATCCATGCCTGTCACTCTTCTGAGATGACCCTAAGAGAGACTCAGGAGCATAACGCTCTACATCAGAAAAGTCTATATCAAGTAAATTGGAGTCATATGGAGTAATATTCACATCACACGGGTTAGGCGTGTCATACAACCCCATGGATGATAAAATGTCACGTGGGATATAAGTGCTATGTACTTGAAGAAATTCTTCACGCCTCCTAACTTCAGCATCCCTTTCGGTTGCAAGTTTTTCGGCCACTTGACCAGCTTTGCCCATGTAGATCTTCATAGCTGCTTTTCGCCTCACTATTTCTGTAAGGCAAGCTCTATAAGCAGGAAAAATACCACAAACCACTTTTAAGTGTTCAAATTGATCATTCTGACGCTTTAAAGCTTCCTGGAAGACAGAGAACTTGAACCGTACATCCTTAATAGTGTACTGGATAAATGCAATCTTCTGCATATAGCTATGAACAAAAATATTCATCTCGTTCTTTTTGTTCTTGCAGACATCAAGCAAATTGGAAATGGCACGCTCACATGCCTGCATCTTAGGAAGGTAGGTTTTGTCGTGGCTCTCATACATAGGACCCAACGCTGACACGGCATCATGAGGGCGCAGTGAAGATGACATCTGGCTGGAACGGCAGTCATCCACAAGTTTTTTCACAGTATTCACATCCTTGCTGCATCAAAATATTTAATACAAAATAATCAATCATCAAAAAATCAATAGATTCAACAGTACATGTATATAAAGCACCATTCTTTTGTGCCGACAAATTATTCACCATTTATCTCACACAGGGTAAGTTTCAGCAGGGGACTCAGAATATGATT
This sequence comes from Plantago elongata, assembly GCA_036897095.1. NCBI lineage: Eukaryota > Viridiplantae > Streptophyta > Magnoliopsida > Lamiales > Plantaginaceae > Plantago > Plantago elongata. The sequence continues at coordinate 7,962 of JAYMSP010001634.1, read as the reverse complement.
GTTCAGTGAAGTCAAGACTATGAGCAGAGCGGAAACGATTGCATCTCAGAATATTCATGTGCAATATTACATAGTACACAAAGCTCCTAATAAGCACCAATAGTAATATGTGACACGAACACGATAGATACACTATGAATCTGGCAATCCTGAAAAGAATCCAACAAATGAAAATAAATCACGCTTAATATTTATTTATTCTAAAAGAATTATTCATTTTTTGAGGTAGACTCCTTATTCTGGATTGGGACTCGATATTTGATCAAGTTGTTTAATAAAATCAGGACTACTATTTTGAACCTTTCTTATTTAATCACAAATATAACGAGTCTTATTGACAGACTCTTTCAGGAATCACTATATCCAAGAAGAAAACATAAAGACAAAGTACATTTCAGCAGTGAAATATGGGATTTGTATCAGACATATATTTTTACATAAAATACTAGACTACAATTACAAGATGTAAGCACAGTAGCCAAATATTAAGTACAAGATGCATACGTGATTTTACAATTTATGAACAATCTGAACATAGGCTATACCGGATCAAGGTAACTTATGAGAATGTAGAGACTAGAAATGAATTAACAATAACATAACAGTGTTGTTAACTATCACTAGTGCACCAGACATGCACACACATAACCAACAGACAGATGAGTTCTAGAGATGAATACTATACATAGCCGCAAAAAACTAGCTAAACACATTACTTAAATGCCGACTAGAGAAGAATTAACATAGCATGGTAATGGAATGTCAACTGATGACGTGTGTGTATGAGCAAGGATATAGAGAAAGAGAAAGACCTTAGAGCCTGCATTATGCTCTTCTGCTCATTGATGTGTCGCTGGTGTTCTTTGATTCCAGTATCCAACTCCCTGACAATAGATGAAGCTTTACCGGAAAACAAATTTTCAGCATTGCGCTTTAAATCTGAGAACTCCTGTTTAAATTCCATAACTTTGTTCTCCAACTGTCTATGGGAGCTGCTGCAGTCCTCCATCATCTTTCCCAAGTTCTCTTCCTTCACAAAGTCCAGCAAGCATTTCCGATTAGCAGTCTGTAAGGATGGCAGGAGCCTAATAGACCTTAATTTCTCCAATTCCTTTCCAAAGTTTACAAGAAGGTTATTATGACTCTTATGCTGCTGTGAGTAATATTTTACAAAGTCCCTGTAATTATGGCGCACAATCTGGAAGAAATGGTCTAAATTACCCCTAGCAATCTCCAAGGCCCTTTCTTGCACCTTTTGCTCTAGCAACAACCTCTCCGCTTTCTCAAATCTAGCTACTGTGCGGCTGTAAATAGCATGCCCGCAATGAAAATGATATCTAAATTGCCTTTCATAAGAGGGCAGAGCTTTCAGCGCAGGGTCCGAAGCATCATCCAAAGGATGAGGTCTCTGAGGCGAAGCCGGCGAAGGATCCGGCACATCTACAATATCAAGTTGCTCTGGTGCAGGTGGTGGAGCATTACTCCGCATCCTCGCCTTATTGTACAGAAATACCTCCCGATCATCACTTGGAAGCTTATAACTCGAAAGAGGACGCTGTGACTCCAACTTCATGTCCAAGCACAACAGAAGCTGATCATTAAACGGTATCCCACAAACTGATTCAAGATACTTCTGCACATTCTCCACAAGAGTATATTCATCGCAGTCAACCTGATACGAATGCCCATTCTCTGCTATATGAACCACAAGCTTCCCCGTTTGAACCACCCCTGAGGTGTTTGAACTCATCCTCCACAACCCTCTAGAAACACAAAAGCACCCACCACAACAATCCAAGAATCAAATACTTCCACAGAATTGCATAGATACCAACGATCAACTGTCTCTAGAGCTTAAAACAGCTACCTTGCACAATAAAACCAGTAGAATCCAATCAAGTATCCACGACTACTCGGAATTAACACAAACAACAAAACCCAAACAAATAAATAAAAACCCACTAGTGATTTAACTTCAAATTGAGCACAGATTCCGCCTACGAACTCCAAAACCCAGTTCAGAGATCTGCAAAAGCGATCAGATTTTTTCAACCCAGTAACGAAAAACCCGATTCCCACCGACTAGACACCGAATGATTGTAAATTAGAGAAAAGCACAATGTTCAAGACAATTAAAGCAGAATACAAAATTACGTCACACGATAACACCAAAAGTTTATTATCCACGGTTGCGATTACGCTTTTACCCAATCAATCAAGCACAAACCTAGACCACAAAACAACAAAACCTTATATAGCTGCTACTGTAATCAGAATCACAATCATCATCAACGATTAATATAAATAGTTGCGTAAAAATCGAAAGTTTAACATCAATTAGCTAAAGAATAAATTCGAAACATCGATTGCGTTTGAAATTACATACCTGTGTTGGCGTATGTTTGGTGTTTTGTTGCAACAATGCCGTAGAGTGACGTTGAATGATGAATAAGTGATGATATGGAGTATTTGTTTGTTTATTAGTGAAATCAAAGTGCTATCTTTTCCGGTTTGATTTCTTATTCGATTAGAATTAGCAAAAAATATTCATCCGGGCCGAAATCCATCAGGAAAAGGTGGAGAATTTCGTTGAACAAGCAAGCAACCAAACCAAGCCAAGCTTCTGTTTTGTTTGTTGTCAAGTGTGTGTGTTTGTATGTGTTTTTCAAGTTCCACAAAAATGGAAGAGTCTTTAACAAGGAGAAGAAGGAGACAAAGGGATTTTACTATTTCATTTTTAGCTACTTCTTCTTCTCCATTTATATAAAACAAAATATATATTATATGATGGGCTGATTTACATAGTACTCAAATGTATATTTAAATGGTATTTTGGTAAAATTGTATTTAGAATTGAATTGAAATGGAGTATTTGAATTGTATTTTAGACCAAATCAATGTTTATCGAGTCAAATGGAGCGATTTAAATGCTATGACAATCAGTCCCTAAATTGTAATTACTCCATCCACCCCAATTTAAAAGTCTCACTTTCTATTTTAAATTGTTCCGAAGTCTCAGCTTTCTTAAATTGAAAATCTCTCTCATACTTTATACATTATATCTTATAATTTATTTACCATTCACCTATTTTATCCAATCACATTCATATTTATTACATTCTTTCATACTTTATCAATTTTTCTTAGAACTTGTGCCCGGTCCCGCGAGACATTCAAACTGGATCGGAGGAAGTACATAAGAATTACTCCCTCCGTCCCACTATAAATGAAATAATTTTTCATTTTGGACGTCCCACCAAAGTAAAATAATTTTCCATTTATAAAAATAACCCCACGATATAACTCATTTTCAATAACACATTATTGGACCCGCATGTACTTTATTATCTCAAACTCATTCTTAACCACATACTATACATTTTCTTAAAAATCATACATTTAAGATATATTTCATTTTAAATGAAACGGAAGGAGTATTGAAATCTTACATGTAAGTATATATTACATCATCATTTTTTATTTTTATGTTCAACACATTCTGAATGTATGTTAACGGTATTGGAAATTTTGACATGTAGTATTGTTTCGATTAACGTGAGTCACTACATCGCATAACGTATATGGTATACCACTGTTATTTTTTATATATAAGTTTATTAAAGTGTATAAATATAAGCAATGAATTATTTAACCACTTGAGGGAAACTTTTCATTTTTTGGAATGATTTAAGATGTGTTGGTGTCTTTTTGTATTTGTTTGTTTATCTTAATTTGCTAAAATAATTGTGGGTGAAAGTAATAAAATAGTGGAATTGGGTTTGGATGTGTATGTAGACGTGTATGTGACTCTTTGTGTATTATGTGTTGGCACGTATGTAGCATGTAGATAGTATATTGAGATCGAGAGTCTCTCATGGCTTTGTCTCTTTTTTGCTTTTTCAAATAGATTCTCATTTATCCTTTTCAAATTGGTCCATGATTTGTTCATCTTAATGACAACTCTGCCCTTGCACGGACTCTTTAAGTTTTGATTTCCAGGGGGGTCCTCTAAAAAAGTACTTCCCCCTTCTCAAAAACTCACGTTCGCAAATGAATCAAATTAAATTACATATTATATAACGGATATTTAACGAAGATATATATTCAAGTTAATACGAAGACGACTTATGATAAAAAAAATCCCTTTTACTTTATTAAAAAGAATAACGAAATAATTTTTTATTTAATTCTATACTTCAGATTAAACTCGTTAAAATAAATAGAAACCGTTGTATACACTTCATAAATAGTTCATCAACATAAACCGGCTAATAGGAGAGCTATCATATAGTACAATTTGACTCGCTTACATTTTTCTCCGTGTAAAATTTATTTTATCAAATCACTACAATTTTAGTGTTTAATGTACATATTTATCCATTAAAGTACAATAAACACCTCAAGACATTCTCCTTCTCATTGACACATTTCACATTCTCATCCATCATTTTTTCTATTTTTAAAATAGTATAAATTAATAAAATACTCGCGATATAATAGCCTTAATAACTTGATTGTTAAAGAAATCTCACATGCTAATAACCTAGGTCTCCAAATAAGTGGAGACAAAATTAAGGCTAGGAGTCTAGGACAATGTATAATTAGGATTAGGATATGGTTGGTGATAGAGAAGAAATGAAGAACGTGAGTTGTTCCCAAATCCTTAAAACATACATACATACATACAAGCCGAACCAAGTTGTCCAACTTGAAGCGGTCTATTCTCATTTCTCATCCATGGATCCATCGGTCTGTTGCTTATGTACAAAATATATTTCGGTGTTTCATTGTCTCACTCAGGCTCCAAATAGGAACAATCTGACTATTTAATTACTACAATTTCTCCGTCCCGAGTAACTTTATATTTAACGCGTCGGATAACTTAGACTATCTAAAACAGGCTTCGGTTTTAACTCCAACACAAATGCAAGGAAGCTAGCGCACGTTGCTTAATTGTTAGTACTACATTGGATCTCTGACCAAGTTCCACTTAATAATGATTAGTTAATAATTGAGTTAAGATTAAGATGAAGTATAGACCAATAGAAAGAGGTAAGAGAGAATAAAATTGTTTTTAGTATCTTGTGAAATTGCCAAGTGCCAACCCCAATTCAGTTGGCTGGCTAATAACTTGTCGAAATTAAGATCAAATTATAATGACGTTCACGGCTCCTCTTGCTCCGAGTTCAATTTTAAATACGAAACACCCATTCATTTTATACATGCGTTATACAATTTGTTATCTTATACTACATATTTATTATACACTCAGATGTTTGAATTTAACTATTTATATATTTATACGTAAGAGATAGTATAAGAAAAGAACGGTAGTTTCATTAGATATGAAAATTTCATTTTTAACCTTAAGGCCGCTCCTTTGAAAAATTATGTATTAAGGTTGTTGTACGCATTACATCAAGTATCAAATTGAAATTGCGGTGATTAGATGATTAGAATAATAAAAAATTATTTTCTTATTTTTCTTCATGTATGATAATACATATTATTTAGGGGTTGTTTGTTATACTGCTGGAGTGGTCATATTAAATTAAATATTTTATAAAACACACTTAATTGTAATTGAAAAAAACCACTTAAATTATATTCCAATCATTCTCTTCGTATCTCTGAAATGGAAATTGGAGTGGACATCCCAAAAAGGACCTTTTATGGGGGTGAAAGGAATCAAACTTTTCTAATTGAACCCTTATTTAAAATTTTATATTGGAACTAATCCAATCTTTCTTTTCCCTCTCCTTTAATAATCCTATACTTTTCCAGGAACATTGAAATTCACCTCGTGGCTCATTCTTAAACAAATATGTACAAGCTAGTCCTCTTCCAACTATGCAAATGTTAGATTTATACCATGTTTTCTTTGTCCATACTAATTCAAACTGAATTAAATTTAAATAAATTAAAGAAATCAGAATTAAATTAAATTATAGTATAAAATATACCTAAATAAAATTAAATTGAATTGAAAGAGTATACATAAAAAAAAAGGAGCCTTAATCTCTCTTCTTTCACCCAAGAATCCATAAAACACAACATAAAATTGGAGTCTATAAAATGACCAAACCATAATTACAACATAAGTTTAGAGCACTTGGCGTGATTCATAACATCTACAAATCCAAAAATGCAAATATGTTCACAAAAATGCATGTACCGCAATGAGCACTATATTGTTTAATTCATTTTGTAGGTGATGGCGTTTGTGTATCGAGATAGAACCACAAAATTGGCATCAATTGTATGGTAGGATTATGATGGTTCACAATTCACATCATTTATTCATATGTACTAGAAAGATGCATTATGAATGTATGCAGTAGGATTAAAAGGTGAAAAGAAAGGTGAAAATAAGTAATAACCACGAAAGCACAATATATAGCTAGCTATCTATATATGTGTGTTTGTGAAAGTAGTATGAATAAATATCACATGCAATGATATATTAGAAATGTACAAGGACCACAACAATGGATTGATAGAAGTATCCAAAGCCTTCGTTTTTGCTCAAGTCCTATCCATGTGACTTCAACTTTATCATACTTTGTCAACATTTTGTCCTAATAAACTCCTCTCCCTCTTTCTGTCAAAGGAAGGAACCATACAATATGTCAAATTGTTCGTAGTCGAGTGGCAAGCTGAGACATCCCGTAATTATGAGGTTACGGGTTTGATTCTCCGAAATGAGTGATTATATTCTCTGAATAGAGATTGGTGGTGATTTGCATATAAAATCGATTGATAAATTCGTCTTGTTCAATAATTATAATTGTAATGCTATATTTCATGTTCAATAATAATTAAAAAAAGGAAGGAACCATACAAAATAGCATCTACACGTTTTTCTAATACTGAGGTAGTCTTTCACGACTTGAAATATTGAATATGATAACTGATTAAGTAGTTAGTAAATATTGTTATAATCGACTCCTAATTCTCGAATCTCATTTATGCATCTTTGGTTCATCTTTTCTTTAAGAGTTCAACAATCTCATAGTTGGGGTGAATCTTTAGTTGGGATGGGGAAGTATCGTATCGTATCATATCATTTAAGTCGATTTACTATTCATGGGGCTAAATTACTAAATTTTCAAACGGGGTGTGACACTTTAGATGAAGTGAATGTGGTAAACAATGAATAGTACTTGGTCCAAATGTACAATGGAAAATGGAAGAGTAAAACAAAACAGTAGTAGTCTACTCTCGTAAATTACATACTTTGCACATGCTAAATTGCATTACTTAATGACGATGAAGACATGAGGGAATATTCAAAGTATAAATATATTTTAGTGTCTGTACTCTACTTTTATTTATATTTTCTTATTCTTCATAAATAAACACATAGTTTTATCGACACATAAAATGACTACCATGTAGTTATGAATCTTGAAAGTTAACATTTTTCCTTTTTTTATTGCAAAAACTTTCTTCTCCGTATAATTAGTCGTCACATGGTGACATTCAATTTGGGGAAATATAAATTATTAGATAGAATGTCATGTTTGTAAAATTTAAAAGAAAAAATCTTTCTATAGAAAAGGAAGCAGTGCTATTAAAGATGTGTTTCGCCATAAAAGGATATGGTTCAAATTGCATTATGTGTTATTTTTAATGAAATGAAATGAAATGGCAAGATATTGAATCACACTGCAACTGAATTACAAAGTTTATGAGAATTGAAGCACAGAACATTTGTTTGATCATTCAACAAATTAATTAAGAAATTACAATGAAATAACAGTAGTAATCAACCAAATTTTATAGGAACAGCAAATAGTAATGGTGCCATGCAAACATGCAATGCAGCTTTCTTATATTTCTTTCTTAGCCAACTGATCATCCACTATTTTCTGAGTCTCCACCACCGATGCCGCCACCGCCACCACCACCAAACCCTCCACCACCACCAGCTCCTCCTCCAAAGCCGCCACCACTCCCACC
>JAYMSP010001633.1:0-30162 GCA_036897095.1 Plantago elongata | reverse complement strand
TAGTGCCGATGAACAGTAACCTTGAATAGTACCGGAAGAAGAATGCTTGAACACTATATGATATGAATTTGTTCCTCAAGTGCTCTTTTTTAATGCTGTCCATGATCCTTCTTTTATAGTGTAGCATTCTGCGTGTAAGAGTCCTTGTTCATGAGAATGCGACCAAGACTCCTTGTTTTGATAGAAGACTTCCAGCTTCTTTCAACCAAATCGATCAGCTGGACACCTTCTTAAGAGGATATCGACCAGGACTCGACTTCTTGTTTAAACAAACTTCAACCAGGAGTCCTTGAATGTTGCTGCTTCTTTAGAAGAAAGTATGAATTAATCAATCGACGTGCATCATCGCACTTTCACATAGAATCATCAATATTTATGACTTTTCATGTTTGTTATTTGTTGCGTTCATATTGAGATCCTATTCGTTTAAAGGGGTTAAAGTCTTATGCCAACCTGTAATATACCTTTTAGTTGTTTCATATATAAATATCATGCACATATCTTCAATTTTATTGTTTCGGCGCTCCACGCACACAAAGTATATTGTATCATATATCCTATCAATTAATCTGTATGATATGGACATGGAGAAAATGATCTAATGATAAGACTATTCAATAGTTTTATGCGAAAATGAATGAGAAGTCGAATAAAAGAAATAAAAGATAAATATCTAGATACAATGTAATAACACGTCTCAAGTAAATTAAAGAAAAAAATTGTTTATTTTCTAAGGTCCTAGTCTGTGCCTTATAAGATAGAAAACTTCTTTGCTAGTTGTACATGTGAGTATTTAGCCGATGATCAATAAAATAATTTATTATAAATGATCAATTTAAATCAATCAATTTACTTCACAACCATTAAAATAAACTAACTTGTCATCTCTCACTTTCAGCTTCATAATCAACTGTGATTAACCTCTGGTCAATGCACTTCATATATGATATTACAAATATGCTTTTTTTTAGTTGGGTAAACATATATAACCATGTTTTTTTAGTTTTTCAGGATTCAAAGGTGATAATTTTGTTACTCTTTTATAATTATTTTATATTATAATCAAATAAAATTATATATATTTCTCGTTTTCTTTCATTTCATTTTATTGGAAGGGCAATTATGGCAAATTATTGTTAAATATGTCATTTATAATCTAATGTATGACACTTTGTTATAGGCATGAACTTAGAAATGTGACTAAAATAATAGTATAATTGCACTAATTAGTCCAACCACAAAAAGACGTGTACCAAACAGAAGAAATAGAAATAACTTTGCATATGAATTTTAATCCGAAAAGAAATGATATTAACTAAGCCTGTATTTCTTAATTCATGATTACCTACCAAACGCCTCATAAAGGAGTACAACAGAATACGCATGGCCCTATCATTGGGCTACTAAGAACAAGCCCCACTAGTAAGCACAAATGTCCAGCCCAATATAAAAGTTTCAGGCTATTACACTTCAGTGAAATCCTCCCACACTCAAGTTCTTAGTTGAAGCAGCCTCAGAAGGTGGAGAAGGAAGCATAGTCAAGGCCAAAATCGCACTAGCAGCTGCCGCGACTGCTCCCACCACGAAAGCGGGCAGGTTCCCGCCCCCGAAAATGCCATCCCACGGTCCACTTGCCACAGACACCACCATCTAATTACAATACATAAAACATAAATTCACGTGTAATAAAAGATGTCACACCATTTTGTTACATAAAATTTAAATATAAATATACTGAGGTGTTAAAAACGGGTATGGTACCTGTGGTACTACTATTGCAAGATTTAGAACTCCAAGTGACAAACCTGCCAACATACATAACATTCATCAATTTAGTGAAAATCAAGTACTCCACTAATCATCCTATTGTTCTTAGTTATAGGCTTGTAAGTAGTTAAGTACCTTGTCCTGCACCAGAGTTACTGGAGTATATGGATGCCAAAGCAAATGGAATGCTGTAAGTTATCTACAAATAAGAAGTTAAGCAAGAAAGTTTTAGTTACAACATACAAAAAGATAATAATAGCCCGTTAGATTTTGGACTTAAGATGTCAAGGAATTGAACTATGTTGTCATTTTCCAGGTTGCCATAAACTTCAGTTATGTCCTATCAACAGATATACTTGAGATTACTCTTGAAACAATGATTAAAACCAATCTCTAAAGGTAACACAACAAATTGACACATCCCATAAGCAGTAACCCAAGTGCCAATCTCCCACTACACCACACCAAAATGAACTCTTGCCAAGTGCAGCAACATGTCACATCAGTTGAAGGCCGGTTCGCAGCTATTTCAGGTCAAAACAGAAGTGCTAATTCTGATATGTGGCCTATATGTTACATCAACAACAATATTGGAAGATTTGCTCTTTATCTCTAGATAAGATCCTTAGAACGCCTATAAGTCATTTCCGTAAGCCGGCCATTAGGCCATTGAGCCGAATGGGGCTTACGAGTTACAACTTCAAGAATCACAGCCATGATGGTGCCAAGAAACCAGACATCAAGCTCATCAAGGCCTGTTCTTGGAACTTTATCCTCCAAGAACAGGACAGGTTGCATAGGCCATATTGGGAACATCCATGAATGTGCTTTGAACATTATACATGTCCCTAAAGCAATGTTGCTTTCACAAAATGCTGAACTAACTTTTTCTTTTTAGTTTCTAGCTGGCCATTACATCAAATCTGGTCACTGTCGAGATATTCTTCTGTCATAGTAAGCTGTCAATGACACTCATTGTGTGCTACTGCTAGTCATTTTCCCAAGAATATCTTCACTGTTCATAGAGCAGGCCATCATCGATGTCTTTGAATTCTTCTCGTATTCTTTTGTACATGATGATCAGTCGTTATATCATACGAGTCAAAATTGTATGAATCACTTGTGCACGCCTCGGATATAATCTCGAGAGGAACGTGTCAAAGATGATTTAGAAATTTCAAGATTCTACGTCTTATTATACGCCCCACGTTTGAAATACACCAACATACGCTAGCTAATACGTATAGAAGATTTTAAATACTAGAATTTCCCAACACATACTTGGGCATTTTGGTTGCCAAATGCTTCATTAGGTAACTTCATGGTCTTAGGATACTCTAGCTTAAACAGTTTGCACTCTAAACTGTGCAACTCGATTTCGTATGCCCCATTATAACTAAGTGTACGCTACCCTCCACATCTCGTTTAAGGTCGATCCCATCTAAATTTACGCTGGCGGTACAATTTTAACGGTAGATAAAATTGAACTAGAATATCATTATCAACTATGAAAAGAACAATTAACACTCAAAACAGAGAACTTACCGCAAGAGGAACACCAAGCACTGCAAAAAGCGCCAATGCCCCAATCTTCACACCTTCCTCCGGAACCATAAGATTCCCATTGCCATCCAATCGCCTAGTATGTTGCGCCATTTTGGTGACCAAAACCGTCATAGTCATACAAATCGCCAACAAAAAGTTAACCGCACCCCACAACCTCTTCGGCCCGCCAAGGCCACGAGCCAACGCTTGCACTCCCAATGAAGTTAGCCCCGCAACCACGGAGTTCAACATCAACCCCAATGCACCCGCACGCACCCCAAGATCGTACAACTCCCCTTCACCCACCTTCCCTCCATAAACTTCTGTCCCCATCCAATCAGTGTCAAACAACAAGAAAGGAAACCAAGCAATCCAATTAAGACATGTTACAAGCAACAAAATCCACATGGGTCTACGCAACTCCTTGAGCGCACTCAATATTTCCCCGAAAACCGGAATTTTTCCCTTTTTCGCTCTACTTGGCTGATCCGGCTCGTGCATAACCTCTGGCTCGCGTACAATGGTCAACGCTAGTGTGGTCAAAGTCAAGAGAAGTGCTATGGATATGAAAAAGCAACTCTTGAGGTTTGCACAGTATAGGTCACAGGCTTCGGTTTTGGAGAAGGGGAAGATTTTGTATAGGTGTGTGTATGAACCCGCGGCATAGCCTAGAACATTTCCAACCCCCATGAAAAAGGAGAAGAAGGCGTTTCCGGTCCCCATTCGCTTTGCATTCCCGCCTGATAAATCGGCCAAAAATGCTCTACATGGACCCTGTAATGAAAATTATTCCATGGTGATTAGCTCTATATTTACAGGAAATTTCTACAGACTCATCATCTATCCACCAATACATCGTTCATAAGCTCAAATTTGTAATTTTATCTACCTTTAGTTTCGTACATACCTAGTCTATAGGCCAAACTGTTAGCAAATAAATTCTACAAATTGAACATCAATTCTATTATGTTACACAAAAGTAGTTCTCACACTAATGTTTGCAAATGATTTCTCAATTAACTATCTATTGCTACGTACTCTAAAAAGTTGAATAAAGTTTGGTAGATAACAATACACACACAATATCTAATTCAAGTAGTTGGAAACCGTTATTGAATTGGTCATATACACCATATTCATATAAATAATGCTTTAAAGACATTTTAAAAACATCTTTCACCTTCTTTACTTGTTAAAAATTTTACTAATTCAAAAAATAATTTTTATATTCACGATATTGAAGTATTAATATATATGACTAGATTTCACATCTCTTTTTAGATGAGATAAAATTATACCAAGCCTCAAGCTCACGTCTACCTGAGTTCAAATCTACACGAAGACAATTTACGTACCATATATATTAAAGTTTCACTCGAATGGTCTTCCCAAAGTGGTAGTAATCGATCATGAATGTGGAAGAGTATTGAAATATTAATATATATGACTAGATTACACCTCTTTACAAGTTTGAGTTTTTAGATGAGATGGAATTATATCATATAGTCTTATATTTATTATTTTAATGTTTTATCATGTACTTACAAATATACTGTCACTTTTTAATAAAAATTTAATAAATTTTCTCTAAACGAAAATAAAATAGATACTTAGAAAGCTTTTAATGGAATATAGTCAATAATATATTATGAATATTCTAACTCATACAAAATTAATTTATAATATAGAATGTTTTCAGAAAACGTTTATGCTAATGTACTTATACCTGCAAGGTGTTATTAGCAACATCAAGAATCCAAAACCCGATAACGAAAACCGAAATCGCTCTCGGCTTAGCCCCCTTTCCAAGCGGATCACCACCCGCGCGCCCCAAATCCGCCGCGAATCCAATCAGAAACACTGCCACCGCAACCAACCCCGCTCCACCTGCAATAAACGGGCGTCGCCGCCCGAACCGGGACGAGCAATTATCACTATAATACCCAACAGTAGGCTGGACCAGCATGCCGGAAATGGGCCCACAGAGCCAGATAAAAGAAGCCCATGTGTGTGGAATGCCCAACAACTGAACGTAGGGAGTTAGCAGTGAAAGTTGTAGGGCCCACCCGAACTGCACTCCGGCAGCTATCGACGCTACCAGGATTGTTTTCCAGAGTGGCGCGGCGGACGGAGACGGTGAGTGTTGGAGGTGGAGGGTGGTGGAGTTTGTAGGGGTAGTGTTGTCTTTTGCAATTGGTGGTGTAGCTTTAGGTTCCATTGTTTTTGGTTAGTTATAAAGTGGTGAATTGATTGTAGTTTGATTTTACTGTTGGGAAATGGAGATTGGGATGTGTACATGCAGAGTGGTACTGTGGTGGTATTTATAATGATTTTGGCGGGCAGGGTATGAAGAACTTGTGGGGGTCTAGCCGACATCTTCATGACACGTTATTTAGGAAGTTTTGTACATCTGTGGGTTCCCATTCTATGGTGATATTCCTCCGGAGGTACATATCGCTCACAAATTATAAGGAGACATATATGGAATTGTGCCGGGCCGAGCCAAGATTCAAACTTAAGGCCCGAATTATATTAATAGACTTATTTTTAGCTTATATTTCAAAATTTTAAAGGGAAAGGTGAATGAATGTTCCATTGTCCGCATGAATTTCAAATGATTTGTAAAAATTCAATTTTCACGATTATATTTAGTCTAACCCAATTTATTGCATCAAACAAGGTAATTGAGCAGGGGGCATGAATTACTCTTTGAACAAAATGCACTCTCAAGGTGAAAGTGTGCTCAGTGTGCGAATATTTTACCAAACGTATGCATAAGTGACTTAAAAACTCATTATATCTAATTAAAAGTTTAAATATACTTAATTTATCGATCAAAATGAATTTGGTGATATTCTATTTTTCAAAAAATCTAGTGAATCAATTAACAAACAACAATAATTTATAGAATCAAATCAATTTCACCATATTAGATAGAAATCACCCAATAATAAAGTTACGCGCCAAACACGCACCACAAAAGGTCGAAAGAATCCATTATTTAACCTAACATGCACTTGGAAAGCATGCATGTGAAGTTGATCTACAACACTAGAGATTCCAAATCGTACTTGTTATCATGAGCTTCTTCTACATGTCGTTTTCATGCCTGTAGAAACCAAAACTTTCATGTTATAAACACCAAAAGTGCTTCTCCATTCTAAGTTAAATATTCGACATTGTTTGTCCTTTTCCTTTTATCACCAATTATCTTAAAGTTATGCATGCTTCCATAGTAGTAGTAGTACATGAATTTTACAACTAGTCAAAGTTCAATGAATGCTTCGATCGATCGATGACCCGCGTGCCAATATTTACACTAGTGAGTAGTGACCATAAGTTAAGGCACAGGTGTGTGTGACAATTCTGGTCAGATTTGGTACGAGATCTAAGTGAACGATGCTTGTCATAATTTGATAGGGCTAACAGTTTGTAGAAAGGAAGAAGATATATAATTCGAAATGATTTCATCTCAAAGGACGGTGCGAAACTAATACTTTGGAATCGCAATTCCTTTATTTTCTAGATAATAAAGCTAGAGGTATCAAATTCTGTGTTATCGTCTAATCAACAATGATTATCTCATATGTGTGCTTTTACGAGTTTAAATATTGTTAAAGTATAGGCTAATCTGGAATAATTAGTTCCGGTTATTGCATGCGTGTGCAATTAGTAGTACTAAGATAAGTAAGCGAATTAATTAAAGCACCTGTTAATAGTATAGTTTAGGACTATCCTTGACTTAAATATTCCTTCTAATCTGGTTAGTCTGGTTAGTGGATCATAACAGATGATAATGAAGTGCAGCTCTGTTGGTGAGACGTGTTTCAACTCCAATCACCTTTTAACCATTTAAAAAGAAAAGGTAGATCAATAACGTCATACTTGACAATTTTAAGATAATGATAATTGAGGTGCTAATAACTAGTTCATACTTCATACTTCTCAAATGTTCCACCCGCCAAGCTATTCTAGTCCTTTTTTATTTTTGCACAATTTTAAAGACAACTAATAGTTTGTTGTTTTATGTAGAAAAGAGATATGATGTATTTGAGATAGATATGGAGTTATATAATTAGTGTTGTATCTGGTTAGCATTATAGCTGCAAGAAATGGTTAGTACAATATACGTATTCGAATCATTGGTAAGATGATCACACTTGTTACAACTTAAACAAGACAAACGTGAGAGTAGGTAGAACTTTTGGATTGAATCATTATCCATTACAAGATAGTAGTGTAACTACTTGGCCTTAAAGTTGAACTTGCTCATCTTCGTGAGAGATCAGGTCTTTGTGATCAGCAATCAACTCTCAAAGTACAAAATTCAATTTTAACAATCACTAGAAGCTCTAATTTGATTTTAGTGATGAATAAACTCTAAGAATATTTAAAATGCAGAATAAAAACAGAGGAAGGGAAAAGATGATACGTAGGCTCCATTCACCAAAATTAGTTGGTAGCTGATAAACCAATCTATTTATATGAAGATGAGTAATTAACTAGTGTTGAATCTGGAGTGGGTGTATGAAGATGTGGTACGAAACAGAGAGTAGAAAATTCTGCTGAGTAGAAGGTGGCCCTCGGTCCTTAAAATTTTTTGTTTGCCATGCTCTTATGCTTACGGTTAACAACAAATAGTCTCCCAAGATAGAACAATAGAAAGTTAGGATTCTAGCACTGCATTGTTAACTTGACGAACTTGACATAATAGAAAGTTCAGGCTTTTTAGAGAGAAAGTTGAGAAGGAAAGAAGAATTGTATTGCAGTATGTTAAATTCGAACATTGGGGTTCTATTTATAATTGGGAAGAGTTGTAATATGAAAAGATGTGGCATTTTACGAATAGGTCACTGCAGAGACAAAAATTCTAACAGACACAAGTTTCAAATTTTTCTGTTCAAACACATCCTTTGAACGAAAGGTTAAATCCGTTCAGCGAATGGACATATTCGTTCACTGCAAGCCCAATCAAGTTTGGCATCTTCTTCAGTTTCAGATTTCAATTTGGGCCGGACCAAACAGAATATATTTTTTGCCCAAAAAAATTATACTCAACCCTAGACCGCGACCCGCAAACCCATGGACCCCGGACCCTTGTTCGGCAGGCAGTGCGTGTGTAGGTGAACGGACATGTTCGTTCACTGCAAGTCTAACCGAGTTTGGCCTCTTCTATTTCAGATTTCGATTTGGGCCTGACCAAGCAGAATATATTTCTGGCCCAAAAAGATTATACTCAAACCCTAGACTGCGACACGCAAACCCACGGACCCCAGACCCTTAGTCTGTGGCCCAACCTTTGAACGAACCAAAGGTTAAATCCGTTCAGCGAATGGACATATTCGTTCACTGCAAGCCCAACCAAGTTTGCATCTTCTTCTGTTTCAGATTTCGATTTTGACCGGACCAAACAGAATATATTTCTAGCCCAAAAAGATTATACTCAACCCTAGACCGCGACCCGCAAACCCACGGACCCTTGGTTTGTGGCCCAACCTTTGAACGAACCAAAGGTTAAATCCGTTCAACGAATGGACATATTCGTTCACTGCAAGCCCAACCAAGTTTGGCATCTTCTTCTGTTTCAGACTTCGATTTGGGCCGGACCAAACAGAATATATTTCTAGCCCAAAAAGATTATACTCAACCCTAAACCATGGCACACAAACCCATGGACCCTTGGTATGTGGTTGGTGGGTGCGGGTGTAGGTGCACCTAGGTCTTTCCTCCTTCAAAAGTATGGGTGCCCCTGTGGCCCTATCCCTTAACTCAAGTCTTGATCTTATATTTAGTTCTTTCTTTCTCAATTTTAGTCATATGAGACTTCTCCCATTCCAACTCTTGACATTTCATATTTAATGCACCAATCAACACACTTTGAATTTCAATTACTATTTCACCGTTTAATGAATTTTAGTAATTCTTTCTGAAACATAATTCACTACTATAGTAGATTATACATGTACCAAGAAACTTCATTTCTTACATGCGAGACTTCATTAATTTAGGTGCAAAGACATGGATTAGTCTTATATTGAATAAAATTCTAAAGTTTTTTTTAATAATCTATTAAAATAATTATCATACGGGTTTGTTTATAAGCTACGAGTGATAAATTCACGCCACCCGCCTACTATGGATTACCCTTTGTTAGACATACAAGATCGATGGAGGCATGGAACAGATGAATTCCTCGTCGGAGAGATGCTTCACGCATGTGAAATCTTTGTGGTTTTCTCTTTTTTCAAGATAAATATGTGATTCTGGATAACCCAAATGTCAAAACAACGGAATAGTGCGGATATTCATTTGCATAAGGACGTTGACATGTTGGAATTTAGGATATAAAGTGAAGGGAAGATATTCGAGTAATCCCGAATCAATTTGAAATATACATGAGTTGGTATAGGTCATGTACTCAGTGTCCGATTTATATTTTTCACGGAATACATTAATTTTTTTAACATCTTTTACGAGAGACCGCCCAGCCCCTCCCCCGCCCCAAATATAATTGCATTTGACTACAGAAACACCACATAGATATCATATCATACATAGAAATATTACATCCAATCTTGAATAGTAAAAAACATGCACAATCACGCATATGGTCTATAGTTGAGTTTATAATACCCAGAGGATTAGGAATAACCATTCTAAAATGTCACATAGCATATGGGTTTGCAAGTTATATGAGAGGGTGTCGAACCGATTACTATAACCCATCTCCATATAACAACAATGAAGATTGAACATACAATATGCAACTGGAGTAGTATAATGAAAACAAGAAATCTACTATGTACCAAAAGTACAAACGAATATCAGATTATAAAGAAAAAAGAAATTTGCATTCTGTACACATACTGCTGCTCATATAACTAACTCCTCATGAAACCTTTTTTTTTTTTTACCTGGACAAACATAAATCTCTTCACTCAGCCATTTTTCATACTTTCACAGAGAAAACTGTATACACAGATAACTTACCCTGTTCATCTCCCTCTTCACATTACGTCTGATCCCGGCTCAAGTTGCCACCAGTCCAACAGAAACAGACTGGCCTAAAAACTGTCCACTCTGTCAATAACGTCTAGTGCTTTACCACGGTCAGTCTCAAAATTGATAACGGGAACAAAAGACGGCCTCCTAAGAGGGATTGGCTCTCTCTTAACATGCTCACTAATTGGCGAGTGACTGCTGCTCTTGCTCAGCCTATGGTGTTTGCTCAGCATGGATCTCGATGTTTCAAATTCTTGACTCTTGCTTATCCCGGGAGTCAGTTTCCTTTTAGGAACTTCTCGTAGCATCTCTTGGTCTTCAACTGTCAGTGTTGCTGACGGTGAGCTGGGCTTAGTAGGACTTAGCTGAATTCTCTTCTGATTTGGAGACCGGATTGGGGATTTAATTGGAGATCTGATTCCATTTGCGGCCCTCGATTGGGTTATGAGATGATGAAGCCACACTACTAATTCAATAATGTATGCTTCTGTTTTCTCCTTGTCTGCATGGTGAAGCGTTTCTATCCTAAGTAAGTCGGTCTGGCCAGCAGGTTTATGGTTTAAATCAGATCTATGCAAAAAACAAGAATGACAGTTAGAACAGAACTCAAGTGGGTATTAGTGATAATTTACAGCAAAAGATATACACCATGGGAATCAAATCTCACCCTGTATTTGCCCATTCGCCAACCCAACCAAAGCCATGGTGTGCCCTGTTAATATTATACAACAGGCAGAGTTACAAGTAAATTATAATTTGTAAAAGATTACAGTCATGGAAGTAGAAAAATAACAAGCGATAAAAGTGTAATGCTCATTAAACGCAAATCAATAATACAAAGAATAGATATTTTGCTAGAGACATGGTTATTTACTTGGTTGTGTTGGTGGCCATGGGGACCAACCACTGCAGAGTTTTCTCCATTTCTGATTTTATTTGCGAGACACTCAACTGCAAAAACCGACAAGGAATTAGTCGATACACAAAATTCAGTTTCAACTTCGAGTAAAAGGATTTCATTTTGTCAAGGTAATGATTAGGACATCATGACAAGCAAAATGAAATCAGAGTCCATACATTTATCCCGACAAGGATTCAATTAAGTACCTCTTCTGTTAGCTGAAAAGATAGTACTCTGGAGCGAAGAGCTGACTTTATACTGGGTGGTAACCCCTGATACAGCGCGTCTCGCGTACTTGGGGGCACAGAGCTTGATCTTGTCACCTGAATAGAAAATCTTATCCTCAAGGCATGGAAATTTCTAAACAAATATTATATTAATTTAAGTTCAATCAAAGTTGTATACTCACAAGTGTATCTATTTGTGCAATGATATTTGCATAATGCAGCGCAAGTCCCGCAGATCCCAGCTTCTGATGGTTGTTTTTAATGGGCTTGTTTCCATCTGTATCTGAAGTTCAAAAACAATATGTTACTTCAAACAGCACAGCATTAGCCGCTGCTAAAGAATATGGAGATTTCGTGCAAACTTGATCATTTAATGGGCATGTGATGGTTGTTTTTAATGGGCTTGTTTTGAAAAAATGCAAACTTGATCATTTAAACATCACATGTAGTGCATTCCGTGCGCAACTTTCTTCATTTTATTTTTTAAATGTAAATGAGGCAGATACGAGTTATAATTGTAAATGGAAATGTTCTTTATCAAACATCTTAAGGTGGATTGGCTAAAGTATAATCTCCAAGCAAGAATCATATGTACTTTCTTTGGCATGCTTATTTATTAGCGTACAATTTGAGAAGTGTGATTTTGCCTGTTCCAACAAAGAGTACAATCTAGGTCTAAAGAAACCAAGTAATCAAAGAATTTAAATAATAACATTCTAGGCACATTACCACTGTTACCGAATGCGGTGTGGATCTCCAAATGCACAAAGTGCACAATGTCCACAAGCTTCTCCATCACCTTTGCATAATTTAATTACAAAGAATTAATCACTCGTTATGATATAGTAACAAACAGAAGTACATTAAACATTAAGTGACTATACAAGATTTATCTGATATAGTATAGGTCCATTATAAAGTTTATAGAAAGTAAAAGATACATGAAGAAGGTAAACAAATGGGGGGGGGGGGGAACTTATTCTTCAAGTAAAATACATGTACGAGTATAGATTTGATACCTCCTCCAAGATCTTAGACCACAGCGACTTCTTTTTCAAGTTTTTTACATGCTTTTTCTGACTTTTCAGCTCTGCTCGTAAAATTGCGAGGCTATCTCCTTCAAAACAAATGAGCTATAATTTGTACAGGGAAATAGACAAGTGACAATAAGATAACAAAATCAAACACATTTGCACATAACACAAAATTGCAAAAGTAACAGGGAATTAGAAATTACGAGCTAACAAATACTCCTCTCTGTCCTACACCAGTTGTCAACAAATTCTTTGGGGCAGAGGGTATACAAGTATAGTTTATAACAAAAGCAGAAGAATGCAGTATAAGCAAAAAGAAACAAAAGATTATGTAAATTCAACTGAATCTACCAGAGAAGATGAATATATAGTCTAGGAAAAGAGCGGTATTTCCATTAGATATGGAAATTCCGCTTTTTATACATTAAAACCCACAGACCTGCCGACAACGTAAAAATCCACGGACCCTAAATAAAAGCCCACAGACAACATAAAAACCCACATACCCTAAATAAAAATCTACAAACAGTACGTAAAAACCCATGGACACTGAATAAAAATCCACATACCCTAAATAAAAAAAAGTGGAATTTCCATATCTAATGGAAAAACCGTTCTTTCCCTAGACTTTGTAATGAATATATGAAATGTAGAAACTATGTGAATCAATGCTAAAATATACGGAAAGTATATATGAACAAAATAAAGACCTCACCTTATAAACACAAATACCAGCTGGTTTAGAAAATCCCAACAATATATCTACAATTTTATGCATTTTTGGTATAAAATCGAATTACTTGGAGATACGAAAGACATCATGGATAAAACTATAAAAGGGAAATGAATAATTTGAAAAGGCGAAATGAATGTGATAAACATGTTTACTGGATGCCAAGTTACCTCTGTGCGCAGAATTGGGATTATCCTCTTCTTGGGCCTTGCGCCGACAATCTTGTTCAAATCTGTCCAATGCATGCATCTCATGGTATAGTTCCTGCACCAGCAATGGAGTCAAGCGAGTTAGGCATGCATAAAGAAGAAAAAACATTTGTATATATCATCTCAGAAACTTGGTGCTAAAAATGAATTTCTTCAGGGTTGAACCCTCCCCTAGCAGCTTAGGGCATAATTCCGTGTGGTGCATCATATAGCAATAGATATATCTATAGATAAAACACCAGAAAACAGATGAACTCGAACTTGCCGGTCACTGACGTTTTTCTCAACAAAAAAAAAAATCCAATTTTCCAAATGTGTGTTTGTGTACTTAATCAACAGTAAAAAATAACAGAAGCGTGAGATAACTTACAGCAGTGTACTGAACCAACATCATCAATTGTTGTATCACAGTCTCTGCCTCTTCTTTTATTTGCTTGTGAGGTGTCAGTTCAGATTCCAACCTGATTATGAGAGGGTTGAATTGAATAGCTGAGTTAACAAGTTGACAAATATGAGAGCTCTAAAGAGGAAAGGCCACTGGTGGATAGTTGGTTACTTTTCAAAATAACGATCCAAGTTATGCCACTGAGGATCCTTGCAGCGGTTTCCAAAGCGAACAACTTCTCCTGAAAAGACTTTTAGTTCATCCCTGTCACATTTCTAGACAAAATAAGCCCGACACTTTATAGGACATCAGATGCCATGCAGCCAAAGATGGTTTATATTATTAAATCCAAAAAGCATTGCACGTATAAATACCTCTTGTCAGATGCTGCAATCCTTAGGAGCTCATCCATATCCCTTGATATCAAATACTGTACACCTTCAGAAGGGAGCACCATCTCCTTTAAATGTGTAACATTCTCATCGGAAAGTGAATTCATCAGGTTCGCACCCTTAACAATTGTATTTGCTACTTCAAAAGCCAAAATCGATATCTTGTTTCCTTTTGTTGCCATCCCAGATGCAAAACCACTGCTAAGATTTAAATTAGTCATGCTGCTACCTAATGTATCCAACACATCAACTGCTTTCCCGAGCCCAGCAGTACCTGCTCTTCCCAAAATCGAGCTCACTTCCGTTACCTGGGTAGTTTCAAGAGAGAGTATCATAATCTGACATAAGAGTTTTGTGCAGAAAGTCAATAAAGGCATTGGAAAACGATATGACACCCTGAATTAGAGCAAATCATGTGTGTTGTCACACCACATTTAGTTTACTTAGGTAACTTGAAGGATTAGGATCGCCCATTTCTCAATCTAATGGATTAATGCAGCAATGGTAGCATTGTACTCCTACCACTCTTATTCCTAAAATGAAGTATTAGCAATTTGGTACCAATCAAGGAAATTACCCCCAAGTAAAGAAAATCCGCTTTAATAAATGTTGAAAGGGGAAACTTGGGTATGAGAAATTAGGTGTAAATGGTAATTAGAGGAGGTGAATATGTAGAAGATCGACTCTTTGCCAATTACTCTAGACGGTGGAAAAAAATATTTTCAAAAAATGGAGGGATTTTTTTTTTGTTGGTACTAGCCGTTAATTACTCAAGTACAGGAGTTCATGACTTATGCACTAAAGATTATAGGCAATGCATAAATCTTGCTGTGTATACCAAAACCTGTTCTTCTATGGGACATGGCAATTTTAGGAAATCTGATGTTTGCCAACATTTTAGGGACACTGCTACAAATGCTCTTCGAGGAAAATAAATCTCAACATATAGATGTCATGGGTGTGTTTGCGCATCCTAATTCTGTGCAATCTATAATTTTGATATGTGTGCACTGATAAAAAATGGCATCTTGGTTCTAGTTGATACTTCTTGAAGTAATGTAACAATGTATATTGCCTTAAT
This sequence comes from Plantago elongata, assembly GCA_036897095.1. Lineage (NCBI taxonomy): Eukaryota > Viridiplantae > Streptophyta > Magnoliopsida > Lamiales > Plantaginaceae > Plantago > Plantago elongata. The sequence continues at coordinate 14,886 of JAYMSP010001633.1, read as the reverse complement.
TTCATTCTTTTTGCCCTTTCCAGGATATAAGCATACAATTGTAATACTGCTGAATATTTAAGCATCCTCTTTTATGCAGAATACCAACCTTTTTTGTGACCAGCGGATTGCACTAAAGGTTGTGTACAGACCATTTCTATTGCTTTAATAGTGGGTGAGTTGACTATAGACGCAAAAATCAAGATACCTAGGACCATGGTATTTGCAAGTGGCGGTGTGTTAATTAATGAGACAAGAGCATGAGTTGGTGTGAATTTGGAGCATATTATGGAACTAGTAATCAAGTGCTTCGATTGAGTCAGATAACATGAACACAAACATACTATATGAAGAACAAAATAACTGAGGGAGTGTGACACAGGCGTGAATCAACTTTAAGAAATATAGAGGGAGAATACTCCAGGTCTCTGTATTAGGCTAGCGATATTTGGTGATTTTGTTACTGAAATCTTAAGAGAGAATATATTGTGGATAGAGGAATGGAAAAGGATGTAGCTTTCTTGTGAAATAAGTCATCTCTCTTTTAATAAGCGCTCGCAAAACTACATTACTTACGTATATACATATGAATAGAGGCATCAACAGTTTGAAGATTAAACTAAAGGGTGGGTGATCTGATTTCTTATAACCATGTACACAGATCATGGCAAAATCTCAAATGTAGATAATCCAATCACCAGATCACATTTCACTTTTGTAACTTCATTATTGTAACTTCAGCTCAATGTGAAGATTTATTTCTAGAGTAACAAAATCTCAACAAGAAACAAGAAATCACAGCTACAAAAAGAATACTATCAAACAGCTAACATAAACATAGATCTTGTTTTTTTTTGCGTAATGAGCATCCTTGCTAAATTTCCCTATTATTCCAATACATTCTCACCACTTGGGAACATATTCAAGAAGTACATAAATTTGCTTTTCACAGCATTTTTTGAATATTATTTGGATAAGTCTGGCCTCTTATCTACAGTTTACAGTTGAATCCGCACAATCAGAAGTTACTAACTAGCGCAATCGTGAAGGACAGATGTTATTCGTTACAAGTACGACAAAAGTCCGGGAAAATAATGGGATCACTTTTTCATTTCTAACAATTTAGACAGTGATTCAATGCAACACGACAAATGACGAAATGATTCGCTGAACAGAATAATCCAAAAACCACATACCTTTGCAATGGCAACCTGCTTTGATCTTGTTGATCGAGATTTATTTGACAATGCCCTTGACAGATGTGGTATCCCATCATTTATATCAAAATTTTCGGTGTATGAAGCAGCAGTTAGTTCCGGAAAGGAAAATTGTTCTTTCACCTGATTATTTGTAATTTCCCCATCCGCCGGGACATTACTTTCTTGGATATTTAATCCGCGGGACTGATAAACTATTCCATGTCCATAATTAAAGTGACCGTTGACATGAGGAATCGCACCAGCTAATGCACTATCTTCAGTGGACCTTCTTGAGCAAAGCCCACCCATTGCAAATTGTAAATGATTGACCTTATTTGTCACAGTTCATCTGAACTATCCTCCAAGACCTACTCCTAACTCACTAATGTAAACCGGTATCTGAAACAACCAATGTGAAAAGTCCTATAATCAAGTCTAAATCTTACTTCAACTGTTATCTCCACTCAGCGAGCTTACAGTGCTAGACAAATGCACACTGCAAATCACAAATGAGAAAAAAAAATCTCAGTTCAAACTCGGGATTTGAACAACACCTCAAGGAAAACAACCTAAAAGCTAGATTAGTTAATGCAGAAGACTAAAAAGAGCACCAGCGAAGTAATTAGTAATTATCATAGCAAGGTAAGTCAAGAAAATGACAGCAATCATCAGCATATATGCAACCTACAGGAACAAAAACTCCAACCCAAAACAGAGACAGAACAAAATGAGAAACCAAAACCCATTTAGGATCACCAGGCAGATAAAAATCCAATCTTTACCCCAAAAATCAAACTTGAAGACCCAAATGGAAGCAAAACATATGAGAATTTTTTTTCCCACAAGTTGGAACAGTGGTTTACTCACAGTAATACGAGAGAGACAAAGAATGAAAACGGAAAAGAGGTAAAGATGACGACTTGGATCTATGACGAGGAAAAAAATGGAATTAGAGATTCTCTAAGCGTCTCTTTCATCTATTCTACTCACCGAAGCGAATAAAGCCCAGAAAGATACACAGCTCCAAAAGACAAAACAAGAGATTTTTTCATAATCACGATGAGAAAGAAAAGAAACCATACCACAAGTGTGTACAGGTTACAACCCTTTTATGCAAAATTAGCAGGAAGCAATTTGGTATGGAGTTGAGAAGTTGGGAGTTGGGTTGAGGCTTAATTGATGAAGAATGAAGAAAAGTACAAAAAGGATTGGTTTTTTCTGCACTTCTCCTTCTTTCTTGACTGTTTCACCAAACAGAAGAGAGTAGTACCAAGGGTGGTTTTCTTGTTTCTGCTCACTCACTCACTCTTTTTTCTGCTATAAAAACACACCGAATGGCTCTAAAACCAAGATTCAAGAACTAGGTTATTTAGATAATCTACACCAATAACTTTCCTTTCTTGCTCACCAAAATGTATTTTTTGGGTCAAAATGATAAAAGGGTAGTAAAAACAAGTCTTCGTGCCTGGTAAAAATTGGAATGCAAATGCAGCTCAAGTCAATCTTGAGTTGCTGAAGTCATTGCAAATACTAGGCTGTTTGATTTAATTTCACCATTGTGAGTGACATTGACTGACACATATGCATCTTGTTTGATTGTTGTAATAATTGCTTGATGGTTGATAGCAAGGTTAAAAAGGAAGTACGAAGACCAGGTCAGCACAGTGATGGTTTATGAAGTGTATCACTACAAATTTATTATGACTAGTTGTTGCTATTCAACAGGATTTTTTATTTATATTTATGGCGGATTATTATGAGAAACAGAAACCAAGTGGGCAATTTTTCTGGAAATAGGCAATGGATATTATTGTGTCAAATTGGAGTTGGCTTCTTCTTTGTTTTCTTATACTACTATACTAGTCAATGTTGCTTCATCATGTTGTGTAAGTTGGAGTAAGGTATATTACTCCATTAAGTCGGAAGTCATTGGTATCTTTTAATTCTTCGTTTAGTCTATTCTTTATTGTTCTTATGTTACACGACGAGATATTAGGTAAGAAAATGAAATAAGAAATAAAACGATGTAAAACTTTTGAATATTCGTGTCATTGTAACCGTGTGCACGGCATACGTGCACAATCGATTATTGTAGCCGGAATCTTACCATCTCAAGAGAAAGGTGAAGTTTTTTGATGAGTACATTCATCAAACCTAGAATCAAATGTTTGGAAAGGTGAAGTATTTTGAGAACACAAGGAATCCTCACAACCCCCTAAACTCCATCTTTGACCAAGATAATCTGCTCCAAAAATGGAAACGTTAAATACACAGGCTACAGATCACTTCATAATTGGACATTTGCTTTGTGATCATGAAATTCTGCCAGTTTTGGTTTTGAACGACTAAATTTGTTTGGACTCCTCAATTTGATTTAACATCTGTAATCACAATGGCCACACCTTTCAAACTGGATCAAAACTAAGTGCACAAGTTACTGAATAGGTGAGGTAGATTATCCAATCCGTCCCGATCACTACGCATACCATTTGATTGAATATTACAAATGAACAAAAACTCTCATTTATCCATGTTTCTCTGCATGCCATTTTTGGATATCCTTCACGGAAGCTTTGCAAACTTAAAGGATCTTAAGAAAAACAGAATACAGAGAAGAATTGTCTTGCAATCAACTGGCTCAACTACCATTTTAAGCATGCAAAAGCAGATCTCTTGTCAAAAATCAAAGGCACAATACAACCAGGCCTCGATTCCCAATTTCCCATACATTAGGAGTTGCTTTGTGAGATCTGAGGGTACTGTTAAGAAGACGACAAGAACGCATAACTACTGTTAGTTGCGCTTAAGCACGCAGAGATGAGGCGTCAATGATTCTCCCACCTTATAACTGAGATACAGTATAAATAAATCGAACTTCTCAATGCTTATAATCAACAAGGCAATGGCTAGGTTTTGCCTCGAACTAATAGTTGAATCGGCCTGCGAGCAATGATTCAAAAGAAATATGGGAGTCCACAGAGGTACTCAAGGATGACCTGGTGCACGGAACAATCAACAGTGACATATCATTGAGGACCACCAAGTGAATTTCTATTTATGAGGCTTTCAAGCTCATCAATAATGGCATCGTAGCAGAAGATATACTGCTCCTGCATGGTCAATAGCACATGTAGACAGTCAGAAAAATACAAATTATACTAGTGATAATGTAGACAAGAATGTTGACAGTAATTGATGAAACAACATAGCAACCAGCACTTCCATCATCTTACATCTATCCCTTTACACCATTACATGATAGCTTCTTTTGCACTGGTAAATTAGTTAATAAGCAGCATAACGGAGCTTCAGGTCACATTAATTCAGGATTTAGTAGATGAAGATCAGATTAGACGGAGATCCAAGGCAGTCATGAATGTGATAAATGATCAAGAAAGCATACCGGTGTTTGAACCATTCCATTTCGCTGGGACCTAAAAGTGGTAATGGTATTGACAAGATCCAAGGCAGTCATATCTCCAGTAAGCACTCTTTGGATTGTATTGTGGATCGCACAATATGTACCAGTTCTACCAATACCCGCACTGTAAAAAGAAGTCAACGTTAGACTGTAACTGTATAAACATCCTGGAAATTTTGCATGTCATTAAGAAGGCAACCGGACCTGCAGTGCACAACAATTGGCCCGAGGCTCGGTGGGACAACAAATGCTCTTCTGAAGATCTCACGAACAGCCAGAGTATCCTTTGGGACTCCAAAATCAGGCCATTCAGGGTATTGAATGTGCAAAACAGACAAGGGCGGCTCCTCAGACTGCAATCAGAGGGCGAAGTGATGACTTGAGATGTTAAAATGTTCTCTGTGCTCTTTTTCCATTTTCAGAAAATCTCAGGTGAAACAAAAGAGGAAACTCACTTTTTGAAAGCAAATTAGCCAAGTGCAGAGTGTTACTTATTGCTGAAAGTAAAGTAAGTCTTTTTTGGCCGGGCATACATTGACATAAAAATTATCTTACCTACCTAGCCTCAATTCATAACTTAGAAAAGAGCCCATACTGTAGCTAGTGTTCACAGAAAGCAAGAGCAAGAAAACAGGTGGAAAGGGCAACAAGCAAGCTTTTAAATCAATTAGAAGTTGAGGAAAAAGTTCTCCACTGAATTTGGTCAAGCTAATGGACAACCATCAAAATGTCACTCACTAACATGCTAACAGGCCCCATTCATAAAGTTCTACATGTGTATGTTAAAATACATCACATCCAGAAACTTGGCTCACCTCTTTGTTCTTCACCTCTATGCACCGCACAACTAATGAAGTCTCTGTTGTTTGTATCCATTTGGTGAGAATGCATATGCTACCGAACTCCCTAGGTCCATCTTCAGCTTGGAAATAATCTCCACACTTAACAGTCTGCAGTTGGTTTCATGTAAAATGTATTGTTGGTACATAATACCAGAAACAACTCCGAAGGATATAAATCAACATTCAAAGTGATAACCTATGAGAAATGACTATGATGATGTATTATAAGGCCAAATGATGATCTTCAAGTAATGAAGAGGATGCAAAGCAAAGGACATCCACAGCTTCAACACCAAACAGCACTTATTGCATACTTATATCATTTATTCTCAAATAATGAGAAACTGCTTCCTTGTAAACCTTAACATTGGGGGAAGAGTACAAAAAGGATTCAGAAACACAAAATACTACATGCATTGAGAGAAGAAAAAGGAGGGGAGGATCATGTCTTGCCGTCTTGGGGAGAAATCACTAATACATTGCTATAAATAATCATGAAAACAGACTGCTTACATGGTTATTGTCGATCAGTCGGGTTAGCATAAGTATGACAGGGCACCGATACTGGAGTATCATTTCCCAGAAGTCCTCAGATGTGTGTGGAAGAGGACCTTGAGTTGCAATAAATTGAGAAACACTTTCAGACGTCTACAAGAAAAAAGCACATTTTCAATGGGCAAATTTGATAGGTAGTGCTAGTAGAAAAGTTTCAAAATGATACAGTTTTTTAAGCACAAGAAAAATCAACAAAGAAACTAACTGTGACCAAGCTTGCATTAATATATCCCCTTGCTGAAGGCCTGTAGTCTTTACATTGTTCCAAAACAACCCTGTTACTGTCATCTGCAGCCACAGGATGCACAATGACTACTGTATATAAGAACAAATATTTAAGTAACAGAATCATACAGTAGAATCATACATGGTACCACATCAGTGTAACGATTCTTGCTGCAATTCACACCATTAAGAGCAACAGTACATCTACGCCTCATGTCCGAAGACCTTATCCTAGTTGCCTGCAACAATGACATTAGGGTTTCTATAAGGACTGGAACTAATCAAATAAAGTCTAATAAGTGCATCATCAGATCAAACAACTAACTCAATGCATGAACAGGAAAGAAGGAAGTAAACTATTACCACGAAATGTGTACAGAAGAAATGAAAATATACTAATAGAGTGGAGCTCGAAATAGTTTACTATGGAAAAAGCTTCACCAGAATGATATGGTATTGATATGAGATAACGAGCATGTGGAAAGATGAATGACTAGAATATGCATAAAAACGGCATGAACATGAGAACAGCAGTGAAACTTCCAAGTTTAAGTGTTCTGTATATGGGTGGAGCATTAAATCAAAAATAAATCATGATGCTGTTTGCTTGGAGCCTTGGACTGATTCAATGAAATCTAATTTCACTCCACACCATATTCTGCATCCTAATAGTAATAGGATGACCCTATCACATATCATGCACTGCTTGGACAAGCTGATTGACTTTACCCTTAGCCGTCAACAGCTTAAGTTTTCCTTTTTCCCCATAATACATATATACACACACACACACCAATTATCTTGAACGATAAATTAAGGATAAATGAATAATACATACAGAAGAGTACATGCATGAATTTTAATCGTTGCAAAAGTAGAAGCATGTGTATTTAATAAGATATATTCTGATAGATCTGCATTTTCCCCATCCACAGAGCTTCTCATAATTGACTAGTACAAAATCAAATTGTCAGAAACTCAATAGGGTACAATTTCATTAGCTGACGTGAGACTCCTAGGTTTAGATCTGAACACCATCTAACTCAGATATATACTTGACCACAACCATCCCCATATCCGCGGAATTATAGTTTGCTACAAAGTCGATGAAAGTTGAAAGAACTTAATGAAGTATGATAAAGACAAAAAGGTGCAACCCCGTTACAAGGGAAAGATTCTATAACCCATGCTGGCCATTAGGTAATCCAGGTAGGTAATCTAGTCATAACTAATAACCCTATTACCTAAACACATAATTAAATTAGAAAGCTTCGTAGCTCTTTGAAACAGGTACTATAGATGACTTCCATCGGGGAACTGCTCCAAGAATCCAACTCCTCAGAGTCTAGACATAAAAATACAAGTTAGCATTCACCATTATACACGACTTTATGGTTAAATTCCTCTACATCCCAATATATTACAAGCTAGAATAAAAATTGATACCCTCCAGTCCCTGGAATACCATTCGCTCTTAGTTTTTGTATGCAATATCTCTGTTAATAAAATCCGGCAACAGAACTCAGCTGACACCAAACAGTTACTCTACATAACTTCACCACCTCCATTTATTCAAACATTTGCTAACCGCAAACTCCATTCGATTTGCCTTAATTGTAACATGTCTATACTTTCCTACCAAAAACCTAGTCCAGTAACCAACAAATCAATATACTCAGATAAGTGCAAATTCCGTTCGATTTCGCCTTAATTGTAACAACTCTATACTCTCCTAGCTAAAACCTGGACCAGTAATCAACACATCAAATATATACTCGGCTCGAACGTTTGCCTTAATTATAACACCTCTATGCTTTCCTAGATAAACCTAGATCAGTAATCAACCCATCAAATATTTGCAATGCGCGAATTTCGCCTTAATTGTCTATACTTCGCCGTGAAAACCTAGATAAGTAATCAGCAAACAAACACACAGAAACAATGCCTACACAACAGAAGCAATAAATAAATCTTCAAAAAAAAATGAAAAACAAAAACCTGTAAGATATTGAACTCCTGCAGAAGCGTGTGAGGAGAATCGAGCTTCTTCTGGTTGAGGGAGGAGAGAGCTTCGGTACAGTGTCGGAGCTGATCATCGGTGAGTGATATCGTCGGCGGTGTCGAATCGGGGGAGAATTCGAATGATTTGGAAGCGGGTGGGAGTGAGCTCGCCACAGGCGGTTTCCCGCCGCGGCTGCCCTTGGTGACGGCGTTTCCCGTGGCTCCGGCAATCTTACTTCTCTGATGGTTTGGTTTGCTTACTGGTGAAGATGATGATGATCTCTTGGCAATTGCTCCCAATATTTTGAAAATGGTATTTCTTTTTCTTCTGTGATGAAGGTAATAAATATATTGACTCAGTTTCATTCCTGTGGGTGGAGACAGGGATGCGATTTGATTGATTGACTCACACTCTCTCTTAATTTTATCACCGGTAGTCCGCTATATATAAAGTTACTGTCTTACTTTCGAACCCTACGAACCAATGCGGATTAACCGATATATAAAGAGTTAATTATAATTCGGATAAGTGCAGTTCAATATCTCTTATTGAAGATTAAATTGCAAGGTCGATCGTCGGAGTGAGTTTGATAACATAGTTAAAAATGAAAACGGACATGTGCATCAATTTACGTATGTGTGCAGTGTGCTACAATACTATATGTATGTGGGTATTAATCCGGTGATGTTACAAGGTAAGGTTCGAAATTAGCTTAGTTATACACACACGCACAGACTTTCTAAATTCATTGATACCAATTTTGAGATTGATATTAACATCATTAATAGTTAATTGGACGAGCTTTAAGGATTTTACTAAACATGGAGTCGGTGTTTTACACCTTTTAAGATTTAGTGGGTAGATATGTCTCAACCAAATGTGTATTCGTTCAATCCGATGGCGCTGTGATAAACCTTTTATTCTTGTATGTTGTAATAAAAATTCCACTCAATCGACCTTGAACTCAAATATAATTGTTAACTGAACTTTATAACAATTAACATGTTGAGTGAGTCAAGTGGATAGTATAATTCATGTATTGTTAAGATGAAGTTTAATTTTTTAAAGTGGATTCAAGGTCGAACATCAATGACTAATGATATTGATTAATCGATGTATAATGGCCGTGCAGGGGTGAAGCTGTGTGTATAATGGGTGGTGATTGCGGTGGTGATTGCACCACCCTTTTAAAAAAATAAAAAATTCTAAATATATTTTTGGTAAAAATATGAACATAACACTACCCAAATTAAATAAAAATAATATAAATATGACACTTTCGATGTAATAATATATTCATTGATGAATTTATTAATATTATATCTTTTTAAAAAATTAAATTTCTTCGTCTTTATGTAGTGATAATTATTTTTAATTAAGTATTATTTATCGTAAAATTCTGGCTTCGGTCTGTAGGCTTGGAGCTTTCCCTAATTAAGTATTATTTATCGTAAAATTCTGGCTTCGGTCTGTAGGCTTGGAGCTTTCTCTCATTGCATTTTTCGGAAGAATTGCATGTGTTTTTCTGTTGTGGGAGTTTGGCTTTGTTACTCTCGACTCTCGAGGTGTTGTGTTGCTTATGTAGCTGAGCTAATGTAGAGGAGATAGTTTTCGATCAGGCTTGGTCTTGTGTTCTTTCAGTATCGTAATATGGGATATTTTGTAGCATTCCAGATGCTATTCTCTCCCCTGCTTTCAATTGAATTTTAACATTTAAAAAAGTGTTCAGACTACCAAATTAAAATATACTAACTCTCAACATGTCATACCAGCTGTTTCTATAAAATTAAATGCAAAATCGAGATTTGAGTTTCCACAAATATCATATCCATATGCTTTCATGACCATCTATCAATATATATATATTCCAAATTTTAAATAGCAGTTTTTATTTATAATTATTTATATAATACTTTGACTTTAAAATGTGAGAATTTATTTCAATATATTTAATTTATTTGATATATTAAAAATAAAACATGAGAAGTATACATAGCGTTACATTTCACGCATGAAGAGCTGATACAACTATATTTTAACTACAATATATATATGGCAACTCTTTGACAATTTCATATCCTCCTCTTTTCTTCTATTTTTTTCTTCTCTCATTTATTTTCACTCATTAATATTTAATAAAATATAAAAATAAAAAAAGTTATATTAATTTTTATATTTTTTTCATCATTTACAAATAGAGACTACTCATGACTATATTTCGAACATTACAAACTTTACAAAATTTAAACTTTTAATTTACATAAAAAAATTGTTAATTAATTATGCATGTTTAATTAAAATACCAGTTTCAATTCAAATCTTTTTGTATAGCACTTAAGTAAAAGAAATTAATTCAACATTGAATAAAATAATTCATAGCAATTTTAATTTTTCTTTACCAAATAAATATAAGACAATATAAAGATGACAAGTTTACTAAATTCAACCAATGTAATGAGTTTTCCCTCATGTGTAGAATGTTGCACGTCAATTGCTCTATTTTAAGATGTGATAATCAAATATATAATATGAATCTCCTCCTAGACTCATTAATTTATGTAATTTGTTCTTTTATCTATAGTTAATTACTTCCGTCCCAGAAAAATGACATTTTACCTTTGGGTAAGGAGTTTAATTTGTAGTGTAAAATATTAGAAGACAAAGGCATATGGGGTGTTTTTGGTTTGAAAATGTTGCCAAAAATAGAAACAAGACATTTGTAACGGTACGAATATAAAAGGAATAGATAATATTTATTCTGGAACAGAGAGAGTAATAATTAGTTATAATTAACTAATAAAAATTGAATGTGATAATTTCTTTCAATTGTTTATATTTTTCTTTTTAAATAATTCAAAATAATTATAAACTTGGTAAGAAATCATTTCATATCACTCTCCATACATTTCGGTTGCTGCCTAACATTTACATTTTAAAGTAAAATAAATATTATAATTGTGAACACTATTATTGCAGTAATCTCTTAATTATGTGAAGTAGAAAACTGCCTTGATTTTAATGGATACACTAAACCTGGACTAAAATTCTCTAAAAATAAATATGAGTACTATTTAAGTACAAAGCAACTTAAATGAATGTATAATCCATTTGAATCGGAACAGGGGTTTATGCAAACAACAATCGACATAATCTAACATACTAAAAGAAACATCGTCCCCATTCTAGATCCGCCGAAAATCCTTTATTTGAGCTTCCCTTACATATCAAATACATCTCTTAATGTTTTTAGCAATAAATTTCGACATCAAATTGGACAGTTCATATCTTTTCCGGTCAATTTCAGTTAGTGTCCCTGTTAGATGTTACAATTTCACTTTAGTCCCTGTTAATTCAACAATAACATATAACGCCATTTTTTCATTTTTTCATTGACTAAAGGAGTGATGCCAAACACGACCTTATTATGTCAATTTAAAAAGGTATCCATTATTCCATTATAATTTAACTTAAATACTTTATTTTTTGTTAATACCTTATTGATTAATAATATGAATTTAAAAATTATAGGGTTTTTTTTATATTTTTCACAATATAATTTTAACTTTCATAATATATGTAGTTTTTAACTTAATTAGAAAATCAGAAATAATTTTTGGATCAAATTGGAAGTTTGATTGGAATTAAATTTTTAAAAAGAGATGGAAGTAAAATAAAGTTCCACCGGAGATGACCGGAGATGTAACAACTCCAATGGAGAAGTTACAGCTCCATTCGGAGCATCTTCGGTTGGAGTTGTAAATTGAAACTTCAATGGGAGCTAAAATAACTCTGGTGGAGTAGCTCCACACCGAAACAACTGGACCAAAGTTGTGCAAAAATCTCTAGTGGAGTTGTTTACACAGCTCTAGCCACTTTCATTTTTTTTTCTTTTTTGAATTTTTGACAAATTTTCCTTTCATTATAACTATTTTATTTATTAGTTTGCTGAGTATTATAATTTATAAAATATAATTTTGAATCTAGAGTAATAACTTATTTTAAGAGCAGGGTCAAATTTGCAAACTACATTAAAACTTGTGAAGGGTGTATTTGGCTAGAGTCAATTTTATTTGACTATTTGAACCTATATATAATTATTGGTAGATATTTGGATCTAGATATAATTATTTATTTAGATTGGACTAATCTTAAAAGAGAAAATCTAGCTAGCATGGGTGGCATATGATATTTTTCTTATCTCTTTTATTACCAACATTTTTTATCAATTTTCGCTTTCAAATGATGTGCCCTAACAGTTTTAAACGATTTTGTAACAACAAAACGTTTGTCATTCCAAATGGTATTCATTAGACTTATGCTCACTTTAATCCGCAGATGTTTCGACTTTTGTACAACTCATAGTGTTCGATGAAATGTTACAAGTTATATGTTCTTTTGTTTTTGTTATTTTTTATTTGTATACATGACTTTGTTTTTTGTATATTCATATAGATTTATGATATTGTAGATTTTGTATGCTATGTTCGACATGATCAACCTCTTTCTAAAATTGTTTCTCATAGATGTCTAAATAAGATGGATCTGGATGATTGTTAAGGTTGATCTATAAGAAGTTCTTATGTTGTTGGTTTTAAACTGTCTATATGTCGTGTTTCCAGTATTTCAAGTAGTTGTATTCATGTTTATAATATGAATGTTGTTATTTATATATGTAAAGTTACAAGAATTTAGATGTTATATTTAAATTTGTTGCTCCTTGAAAAAAGAGAAGAAACTAAAGATTGTGTTGGATTTTGTAACTAAAGTGTTCTCAAGTACGCTTTAACTTGGCCCAACAAAACTATACCAACAAATAAAGTCATCGTCATTTAGTACCTTATATGCTAAAATTACAACCACCTGTTGATTATATTGAATTGTTATCTGGTGCAAATTAGTGAATTATGTATATCATTAAAGGCGCATGTAGATCTTTCATCGAGTTAATATAGAAGAAAAATTATTTCTTGTAATTTAAATTGTGACAGTTATCTCTTTAGTACTTTTAATTGTAATCATTCAATTTTAGTATTTCATATGCCATATTTTTCTATTTTGGTACTTCGTTAGTCAAACTTAACGAAATCGTTATTTTTACCGAATTAATAAGAATTAGTGTGAATTAGTACATTTTTTGTTAAGTCAGTGTGTGAACTACACGCGCACTTTATAATATAGTAATATATTTCAATTAAATGATCATTTTATGATCAATGAAAAATTGATTAATATTAATAAAAACATATTATATTAATAAATGATGACTAAAATTAATTAATTCATAATTATTGAAAAATCAACTAATATTAATAAATTTTAATTACAAATTTTTATTCATGATAAACGAAAAAATTGATTAATATTAATAAAAAATAAATTCATGATAAATAAAAAATCAACTAATACTAATACAACATTTATTAACATTAATAAAATATTAATAAATTTTAATTAAAATTTAATTCATAATCAATTTAAATCTAATAGTAATACAAAAGTATTTCAAAAAATTAATTCATATTCATAGTCAACAAAAAACCGACTAAAAATTAATGAAGATATTAATTCATGATCAACGGAAAATTAATGAATATTAATAAAAAAATTATCAATATTTTTGAAAATATTATCTAAAATTTAATAATAATATTTTATTAAGAGCGTGTGTAGTTCACACGATGACTTGACGTAAAATCGACTAATTCACGCTAATTCTTACGGATTATGTCAAAATTAACTTTTAATTTTGACTAACTGAGTACTAAAATTTGACAAATACGAAACATAAGGTACTAAAATTTAATACTTACAATTAAAGGTACTAAAACGGTAACAGTTACAAATGATTCTTTCCAAAGTTTCACATGGCAATCTGCCTTCAACTATAGAATATCAAGGATGAACTCATGATAGTTAACTGGAGTTCATCGAACTCTTTAATTTCTGAAATAGGTATATCCTCTCAATATGTTTTTCTTTTGTTTGTTTGGTCAAATTCATTGAAAATACAGTTAGCATACGTATTTTAGTGGGAAAATTGGAACTTCGAGTGCCACATCATCAATTTAGTCATAAAATTGATCGTAGAATATAAATTTCGAGGTTAATTGTCGTAGTGCATTGAAATTGGTCTTCAGTAAACGTGGAATGCGATACGTAATTCGCCACTTTGAAGTACTGGGTCTTCAGTGAATTCCTTAGATCTTAATTTCCGAAACACAACTAGTTACTAATGGGAACAAGATTCATTACAAATTGAAATTTTATTCGTTACAAATTGGAACAAGATTCGTGAATGACAATGAATTTAATGGCACATGACTTAAAGTAAAATGAATTGAAATTTTAATTAAACATCTCATTAGATAATTACTATCTCTTTCCCCTCGTAATTCTCCTCCTTAATCCTTCCATAGTCAAAGTCTATTCACCTCTTCAATCCTCATCTCTTCCATGAAACGACAACCCAAATCTAAATATTAAGATATTACACTGTCCTGTAACTTTTTTCTCCACATTTTGTTCACGACCTAAATCAATCAAAATCTGAATAAACAATGTTCTTAGTCCCAGAAAGCTCCACACCGTCGTTGCAACGAAAAAAAAAAGTTGAGATTAGCTTTGTCATCGCGACAAAGCATAACAGGATCCCGCGGGGGCGGG
>JAYMSP010001632.1:0-30168 GCA_036897095.1 Plantago elongata | reverse complement strand
ATGGTTGTCTGCACTTCATCAACTAAGGCAGGTGATACATAATCATCTGTACTATCTGCAGACACATCACCTGTACTTTTTACAGAAATATTGTTAGTAGATGAACTGTTACCATCATTGTTTTGTATATTAACATGCTCATGCACAATATCTTGATTATTTATGTGAACCTGCTCATTCAAATGAACCTGAGTAATAGGACTAATGTTATTTACTTGAAAACCATCAGAATCATTAGTTTGAGAATCTGATAAAAAATCACTATAGTGATTAGATGTTGTAATAGAATTTTCAACAATAGACTGATTTTGAAATAAAAAACCACATCTCTAGATATAATCACTTTCTTGGTTTTCAAATTTAACAACACATAACCTTTTACTCCTAAAGGATAGCCCATAAAAACACATTGTTCAGCTCTTGAGCTAAACTTGTCTCTATGAACCTTTATTGTACTGCAGTAACAAAGACATCCAAAAACCTTTAAATGAGAATAATATGCAGGCTTATTGAATAGCAACTCAAAAGGGCTTTTATGATGAAGAATAACATAAGGAAGTCTGTTTATTATGTGTGTTGCAGCCAACACACATTGACTCCAATAAGCAATAGGATATTAGACAGAAACAATAATGCCCTTGCAACCTGTAACAAATGCTGATGTTTTCTCTCCACTACCCCATTCTGCTGAAGAGTATAAATACATGAAGTTTGATGCACAATACCAAACTCAGCATAAAACTTCTTCATGATAAACTCAACTCCATTGTCTATTCTGAAACACTTAATCTTAGCATTGTATTTGTAGACACCATGGCATGAAAATGTTTCATATGTGATTGGACTTCAGACTTAGCCGTGATTAGATAAATCCATGTTACCCTGGAATAATCATCAACAATGGTCAAGAGATATTTATGTCCTTGATAACTAGGAACTGCATAAGGACCCCATATATCACAATGCACTAAATCAAAACATTTATCAGAAATAGAAGTACTAACAGGAAATTTACTTCTCTTATGTTTTGCAAAATGACATATAGTACAATGAAAATCAGGTTTACAAAGTCTTAAAGTGGGAATCATTGAAATACATTTGAAAGAGGAATGTCCAAGCCTAGAATGCCAAAGTTTTACATCAGAAATAGAATTTGCAGCACAAACTGCATAATTGAAAGAAGAATTCTAAATTATATCAGGAAAACTTGGTACAATTTGATTTACAAAAGTAGAATTTACGGAATTTGAGTTATTCTCAGAAACACATAAGCTTGCATAACTGGAACAGCTGAAATTGAAATTATATAGACCATTCTTCTCTTTAGCATGACCAATCTCTCTGACATTGTCCTGCACAATGAAATGTTTAGCACTATACAATGTACATTGATCAGAACTAAACAAAACATGACTCAAACTTCTTTTAGTCAAACTGCTAATGGACAATATATTGTATGAGCAAGATGGAACAAACAAAATATCTCTTAAAAAACAAATCTTTAGTTAACTGAATATCACCAACATGAGTAGCCTGTGTGTGATTATTATTAGGCAAATTAATTGTAATATGCACAACTCTTGGTTGAGTAGAAAATAAGCTCATATTGCAAATCATATGATCTGTTTCCCTTGTATCCACAATCCAAGTACTCATATATTTTGATTGAAAAGCATTAAAACAATGCTTCATGCCATGCAAACCTGTAGGCTGAATATCAGAAACATCAGAAGGCAATGTTGCTATAGCAATGTTGGCTGAATGATGAATTGATTGCTCAGGCTGTTGCTGATGCTGATTTGAGTGAGTATGCTTTTGAAAAGCAAGAAACTGGTTGAACTGATGTAACAAAGCTGGACCAATTAAGGGATTGTTGTCTTCATCACTGTCCCCAGCTACAACAGCATTAGCAGATACTCTTCTATTTCCTCCATTCCCATTATCTTTAGATGTTCTCCAACCAGGTGGAAAACCAATCATCTGGAAGCAAGTATCAGCAGTATAGTTTACCATATGACAATGAGAACACTTCTTCTTGCCTTTATCCTTATTATAGGCTTGATACTTCCCTCCACCACTACTACTAGTTGATCTCATTTGAGGTGGCCTATAAGAATTATTTGTCTTAACTAACATAGCAGTTGTATCAAATCGAGTAGAACCTGTTGATTGACAAATGGATCTCTGAGCTTCCTCTTGAAGCAATGTAGAATACACTTGAGTGAGTGATGGAATGGGCTTCTGCAACAACAACTGACTACGCAGATTGTAGTAAGTCTCATCCAATCCCATTAAAAACTTCATCACTGCATCTTTTTGTTATGTAGCAGTTACTTTCTTCAACAACTGACATTTACAACTAGCCAAAGCTCCACAAGAACACATCAATGCAGGCCTAGAACTGAGATACTCATCCCAGATACACTTAAAACTATTGTAATATTGAATCATAGACTGCGAACCTTTAGAAATTTTTGTCAAAGAAACCTCCAATGCAAAGACTCTTGGACCATCAGATGTCTCATACCTAGAATGTAACTCCATCCAAACATCTTGAGTAGAATCTGAATATAACAAGTTGTTTCGAATATCTTCTTGAAGAGACATATTAATCCAAGACAAAACAAGAGCATTAGCCTTCTCCCATGCCCCATACAAAACAACATCAGAAACACTCGGAACTGGTAACGAACCATCAACTAGTCGAAGCTTATTGTTCACTTTTAAACCACGAATAGCTGCCTTGCTCCATGAAACATAATTATCACAAGTAAAAATGACAGGAATTAGCTGTAAACCAGGATGATCTGCAGGGTGAAAGTAGTATGGAGACAAAGAATTTTCAACTGGATTTAATGACGGAGCAGAACTCGTAGACGCCATTGATGAATCGAATCAAAGAAAACGGTTATCAGAGTAAACAATCGAACGAAAAACGTATCCGATCAAGAAACAAATCGATTGTTTGAAGAAGCGAATCGATTATTGCGAAAATGCGGAAGAAATTTGATAAATTGGATCGAATTGATATCAGAATCGCACAATGATTCTTACTGATGACATGTGAATAACATTAAACTGAAAGTTTATTGATGAAGAATGAAGAAGAACTTCACAAGATGATAACTTGATGAATGTTCAATATACAAGGCTCTGTTTTATATGAACAGAGGAAATAACTAACTATGTTTAACTGCCTAACTGTCATTTAACTGTCTTCTTATTGCTATTTAACTGCCTTCATCTTCTTCACTTGATTTGTTGATTTATATCCTTAAGAGGAGTTTCGGATTCATTTATCCGGTTGTCAACTTTTACTATTCAATCCACAACACTGTAAGGAAACACATGACCACCGAGATGATAAGCCAAACGAGTACTTTGGATGAAGGAAAGTTGCAAACAAGATGGTTACCAACGAATGATTGGGTGCCAACGCAAACTCTGAGGTTGAAGATTTCAGGTATAAAGTTGATGCATACTTCGGTTTGGTGGGCAGACTGTCCTGGGAGAATCAAGAAGGTGCTACCAGTAGACAAGTACATTATCTTTTTTAAGATAATTCATATTGGAAAATGATCAACTTCTTTCAAGTTATCTCAGGATAAGCATTACAGAGTTCTAGTGTAGTGTTGAATGCCTGCTGACAAAAGGAATAATACGAGTGGATGATCTCCGAGCTAGTGCTCAAGTACCAACGCAAACAAGATTATTAACAATGAAAGGCCATTCCTTCATCAACACTGAAGTATCTTTAGTGATGAGGACTTGCTTCTGCCTGTATGTTTTGGATTACATGTATATATATGGCAAATCTGATTGTTAATCTCATTCCATGAAATGGAGTTCAAATGTTATTACATCTAATGCAATAGAAACATTTTATGTATTCTTTGCTATATCAATTCAATAGCATTCTCTTAATCTCTTGTATTTGAGAAGGATTTCATTTCTATATATATAAACTCGAGTTTTCATTTGTTTTTTAATTGCAATTAAGTCAATTGCAACAAGAGATGAATCTTTTCAACCCACTGTATGCAGTTTTACTGTGCCCAATTTGTGTTTTGGGAAAGCAGGACTACTTTCAGTGACATGAAGTCTTTTTGTTTTGGAGTTGCGATATTCATATTGCTTAAGAGTATGTCGCTGCGACTCACTTTTAGATCAATGGAATGTTTACCTTCTCCGTCTGGAAATATTGCATCAATGTGAAATTGTGAACTCATTTAGTTTTCTAATCTGTTATGACCTTTTTTATCTAGTGTTGTTACTATTCAAGCAATGTGCCGATCAGGAGGAGAAACTGGCAGATATCAGTTTACACTTCCAAGGTTTGTTGAGGAACACAGGTTCAGTCATCTACACGTTTCAACCATAGGTTCACATCCAAATTTATATTTTTTTTCATTCCATATTTCTACACGGTCTATGTGAACCGCCTACACTTCAGTTTTTTCCATCATTTCACAGTGGTGTCTAGTTCTCAACTATTAGATGATTATAGCTAATGAACTCACAACACCAGAGCCTATGACACCCCGTCTAGGTTCTAAACAAATACTTGTGTAGATCTACAGCTACAGACAAGTTGGCTCAGGTTATATGGAATTAAAAGTACAACTTGAAGTCGTTGAAGGAAGAAGGTGAAAAGAATAAAAATCATCCAACAAGAGGAACTTGCTCGCCAATCAGATCCATAGTCATTATACTACAAACTTGAGATTCAAATAGCTCTAAGGGCAAAAGAAACAAAGAACAAATGGAAAATGTGAATAAACACAAGTTTATCCTTGCCAGTCTTTTAGATCCATGACAGACAACAATCTTGAACCAGATAGCCCATATTCCTTGAATCATTTACCAAATCTATAACACCAAATCCATCTCATTTAAGACGAAAAGTCACCGCACAAATAAAACAAAAAATAGTAGGATTACTTTGGGCCAATATCTTTGAGGGCACAAATCTGCTCCTCACCCATTGCTGACATGACACTCACAACAAGATCCTTCCCCTCAGCAAACCCATCCTTAATCTGTATGTTTCAGAGAAGGGAAATGTCAGGCATAATCCATACAAGACTTCCAAGTTCCAAGATCTAGAGTAGGCCAATGTAGACGACGACTTAATTTAATTTGGTGTTAGCAGTATGGGCATTTCACAATAGGTCTACCTATAGTGAAATAACTACCTTACTGGTATACGCAACTTAAAACCACCACCTAAAAAACTGTTAATTTTCACAAGTGTATAAAATATGGACGATGTACCAACCTGGGTGAGAAGATTATCATCTGTTGGGAGCCTAAGATCATCCTTGGTGCCACCATTTTCAGTCAGCAAGCTCACCTGCACATATAGCAACATATATTATTTTAAGACCATAACCAGTAAATCTAAACACAATCTCAAACTTGATGAAGAACAATTTTAACGTACAAATCCATCCTCAGAGATGTCAATCAGCTGGTAATCAGTACGGCTCACATGTGGGACCTACAATATAAATGAAGTAATAGCATTATGGAAAACAATAATACACATCAATAGTAAATTTAATAAAATCAAGATCATAATAGACAGAGTATGTAACTTACATCACAATTGTGGGACGAAGGAACAATATCTTCAAGCTTCTTAGCAGTGAAGATGTCAAGGGCAACAAAATGACACTTGGCATGACCATGCTTACCAGTCTTGGAGGTAGAGACATCCACAACCTAAAATAATAAGGATCTATGGTTATTCCTAGTTAAAGCTATTAGCATTAGACAGACAACAATGACCTAAAAAATGTACTAGCAAACCTCAAGTCCAAATGAACATAACTCATGATAAATCATCATCAAGGCAGGTGAAGAATGCAAACATATCTGACTCCTTCTGATTAACAAGGTTTCCATCTCAGCACATACGATCAACTCAAAGAGAACCATTATGAGCTTAAAAATATAGCCTAAGAACCAACACAATATTATCACCTATGATAATTGATCAATCTTCGCAATCTAGAAATCTGGTCCATTCGAATAACAAATTCTGATCCTTAAATTTCGAAGGTCTTATTCACATAAGAAACTACAAAGCCACCAACCTAAATCTAATATATCGCAGAGGCACACAAATCATAACAGATTAATCATTATGCAGAAACAAATAGATCATAAGCATTGTATCAAACTTCACAGTCCATTCGAATAACAACTTCTCATCCCTAAATTTCAAACGTCATATTCACATAAGTTCACTACCGAGCCACCAGCCATAATCATCTTATGTATATGCAGAAACAAATAGATCATAAGCATTGCATCAGATGAAACCTCGTAAAATAGCTGACAATCCAAATATAAGCCACAATTCTACAGTGATCAGCATTCACCATACGCAGTAAAATGACGGGGAGAAGAATGAAACAGCCACACATACATAACTGCAGTTGCATCCAAACATCCAGATCAGATCACATCAATCATAACATATTATTCATTATGCAGAAACAAATAGATGATAAGCATTGCGTGAATAGCTTACAATCCAAATATTAAATAAAATTCTACAGTGATCAGCATTCACCATACACAGTAAAAAAATGAGCAGAAGCAGAATGAAACAGTCACATGTGCATAACAGCAGTTGCATCCAAACATACAAATCAGGTACAGATCATATCGAGCATAAAATCAGATCTGCAATTCTACGAATACAATGTCAAAACTAAAAAAAAAAAAAAAAACAGGAAGGAAAAATGATGAGAAACCTTGCAGGGACGATTTTTGATGACGAGGTGTCCGTTCTTACGGATAGTGCCGGCCTGCTGAGGGAAGGTCTTGGAGGCACCGGCATCAGCCTTTGACTCGAAGTGGTGCTCCTCGTCGGACATGGCGTCTCCGGTGGAGGTGCTGTACGGATACAGAAGTGTCGAATGTGTCCAAGTAGTGAGTGAGTGAGGTGGGTGACAAATGGAAATTGGGAAACGGGTCTCTATTTATATATAGGGTTTTATATTGGAGAAAAGCTGAAAATGGAAAGATTATGTTGGAGCCGTCGGATGGGTTTGATTGACGGCTGAGATTGCACAGGGGTGTTTGCGTCAACGACGCTGTGTTCGTTTGGATCAGAATCAGATTATATTGTTTAGTGAATTGGTCCAATTTGATTTAAGTGTCACATTTCGAACTTCGTAAACCGTTAAAATGATGATCATCATTAAACTTGTGTAAACAAGTAATTAGTAAAAATTATTTAAAAATTCAAAATTAAAGAAGTCATGTATGTATATAATTATGTGACGTTAGATTGATCTCTCGTAAAATTTTAACGTATTCAAGAGTATTTATATATGCCATCCATTTCTTTTACATATTCATTTGATCACTTATGTTGCACAAAGTTTAGTAGTGAGTAATGTTCTTAAGAAATAAGTGTAATGTATAAACAATATCAATAGGATTTAACCGTTTAAGGAGTAAACATTTTTATATCCTTTCTCTTGTGTATTATATAACACTAGTGTTCTTAGTAAAAATTCGTAATGTTTTTTGTTATAATATTTCTTGGTGTATCAGGAGACTTACTCCTACATCTATGTTGTCGTATTTCAAATTTAATGTTTTATGTGTGTGTAAGTAAGTGGAAAATGTACAATTGTCAAAAACGAAAATGAGTAGATTTATATTAGACGAATAAAATATTTAATGGAAATCTTTTTGATGAGGTCGGACTGGAGAATTCTTTCAAGATATATTATTGTGTTTATTGATTTAAGTTTTGTTCTCTTCAACTGAAATTTGCTTAATTAAACTGAGGAGAAATGAACTGAAGTAAGGTATAAATTATAACTACATCGAGCTGAATGGAATTTAAATGGAGTAATTTTAAGTTGAAGATAATAGAGTCTTATGCTTTATTTATTTTAATCTAAAAATCAATTCAATTCAGTTCAGTTCAATTCAACTCTAGTTAATTATAATTTATAATATATTTCAGTTAAGTTTAATTTAATTTTCTTCAGTTCATCTCTTAAGTTAACAACCCCCTATTCCCCAAAGCTACACATGACTGATACATCCATATTTCTTCAGTTTTTTTTTTCTTTTCCATTAATATATTTTACATGCCAGATTATTCAATGTGCGGATTTTCGTTTTCATGTCTACAAGTTTCGAACTTGAAATTTTAATTTAAGTGGACTCAAGTTTTCACCCACGCGCGCGCAACCGCTCTCTTCGCAATTTCCTCATCCCAACAACGCGCTATGATCTCACTGACCAGTGACCACCCTCTCAAAGCCATAGAAGTTCATCTCTTCATGCTCAAACACTTCCCGCTCGCAACTGGTGAATGTCTCGCTCTTAATCATCATGGCAGTTCTCTTTTGTTAAATGGGCACCAGTATACGACAAGTGATCTTTATACATTTGATAAAGTGTTCAAGTTTTCTAGGAGATGTGCATAAGCTTATTGGTGATGAATTTACGGTTCTCGTTTTTTCTGTTTAAAAAAGAACTTGTCACCGATATTGGCGACGTTGTTCTTGGTAAAACAGCTCATGACAGAGATTTCAAAACTGGAATTATGTTGGATGCTGTGTTGTGGGGACTTCTTTGATATCCTTGTGGGAAATGGGGATGCTTCACTGCTTTGGGATGCTCTCAAAGTCTTCGATGAAATGCCTCACAGGAGTGCTTATTCATGGAACGCTATGCTGGGTTCTGTGCAGATGACTGCGGATAAAGGGGGGAATGTGTTCGGTGATCACTGATTGTAAGAGTTCGTTAAAGAAATGCAATGTATCGAATCCGGGAATGTAGTGCATTGTTATGTTGTAATATATGGATTTAACTATTGTGGTGACTGGTGAGTGTTCTTCAGGATTTGTGTAACTATTATGCTTGATCTACGGTTGACACATCTGAGCCTCTTGAAGAATTGAGTAATTATTATGTTTGACATGCCATCAGTCCAATTTCCATGTGGTTGGGTTTGCAGCTGGAACAGGAGGCTACTGAAGAGTCTTGTGTAGGTAAATACTTCAGCTATCTTGAGCACCAACACAAGCAACCATGGAAGTACAAGGCTTCCACATAGACACACTACATATCATCATGATCTGCAATTTGTTTGAGCCAAACCATCTATCCTGCTGAGTGCTTCCAGTCGAAAGTATGTTTGGTGTAAGCTACATTTATTCCTAATATCACTTCATAGTTCATACATTATATATAGTAATATAGATACTTTGGCTGAAGATGCACACTGAATTTGCACATCTCTGAAATGTCCTTTGAGAGCGATTTCTATATTGACGTATTAGCATGCTGTGTCTTGCTTTTACTAAATGCACTTGTCAGCCAATTTCTTCTATGTGTGCTCCTGTATATGGCATATCTCCAAGTTCAAGTTCAGTTTTACTTCCATGAATTATAATTTTTGTACTTGATCTCCCGAGGCATTTGGGATTTCGAGAGCGATCTCCTCTGATAATGGTCACTGATCATGTTATGTGTCATCTTCTCAAGTGACAACATGTTTAATTGGCACAAGTTTATGACGCTATAAAGTTCTTGATCTACTGCAGATTTTGATTCTGAAGGATTGATCCTTAGACAATATGCATGGTGCTGATGCAGGTCGGTATTATAATCAACAAGAACTTCTCTTCTCAACTCGATGTAAGTATCTTTGATCCAATCAAGTAGAGGCAGTAGAGATCTCCAGTAGGAGAGCTAGGGAATAGACAATAGAGCTTGTTTTGGCTTTGCTTCAATGAAATTTCCAAGACTAATGCTTCAAAAAGTTTTATGCAGTTTTCTTGTGTTAAGGTGCAACAAAATTCTGCACTTCTGTTTAGGGTTAACTACACAATGAGAAGAATTACAAAATTATCTGCAAGAAATATATCTATCTATACCCTCCTAATTCTGAACAAAGATATTAGAACTTACAAGAAGTGGAAATTACAGTTAACAAAAAAATCTACATGCATATTCAAAACAAATGAATCAATCTGGCTTAGAAGCTCTTATGTCTCTTACTCACAGTTCATTCACAGGTGAGGTGCTGAACACCGGCTTCTCCTTGTTAGTAGAATTACCAGCACTGTTGCTGCTGCTTTTTCTCCGAGGCTTAGCCTCTCCTAGCATGGTCAATACATCTCTCATGGAAGGCCTATCTTTCGGGAGCTTAGCTGTACAAAGAATGGCGATTCGCAGGACCAATAGCATCTCTTCTTGAACTAGCACAGTACTCCCCACACTCGGGTCAAGTGCCTCTTCCAGAGGTTTGTTCTCGCGCATCTTTTTTCGTACCCATTCTACAATATCAACAGATTCTCCAAATTGTGGATCTAATGGTCTCAACCCAGAGAGGAGTTCCATTAGAACTACTCCGTAGCTGTAAATGTCACTCTTCTCGTCAACTTTCATTGTATATCCATATTCTGTAAAATGATCGAAGGCTATCAGTAAAAGTGAAAGATATTTAACTGAATCATAACAGATCTTACAAAAATTAATGTAACTCACCAGGGGCTATGTATCCGTAAGATCCTGCAACCATTGAAACTGTCTCATTTTTCTTCACCATCATCTTTGCCACCCCAAAATCAGCAATCCTTGCGTCAAGATTAGCATCAAGCAATATGTTATTGGACTTCACATCCCGGTGAATGACTGGTGGATGACAATCATGATGGAGATATGCTAGTCCCTGAGCAACCCCAACTGCAATATTATACCTCGAAACCCAATCCACCAAGAGCCTCCCTGCATGTTTCCCATGCAAGGCCTCTCCAAGACTCCCATTCGGCATATACTCATAAATTATCATTGCATCAGAATCATTGTGAAGGAAACCCAGTAGCCTCACAATGTTCCTGTGCCTTAATCTCCCCAGCACATTCACCTCACCCACAAAATCACCACCACTACCCATCTCAATATCAGTTCTTGATCTCCACAGCTTCTTAACTGCAACTGTGGTGTTTAGCCTTTGTATCTCAGCTTTATAAACTGTACCGGCCGCTCCCATTCCTACAACATTTGATTCTTTGACTGAAGCCAAAATGTCATTACTATTGAATGCAAGCCTCTGGAATTGCATGAGTCTCAAAGGCCATTCACCATTGCTCGTTTCAAATCTTTCCTCAAAGCAATTCCCATCTTTCCATCTTTTGTACAGAGATCTAGCTCCATAGCCTGCCATAAAAAGAGCTAATAACACCGAAATCCCAATTATCCATCCTCCAATGATGTGTTTTGCATGCAGGTCTCGCTGTCTTGGTCCATAAATTGCATTCTGTGAGCAAGGAGGAAGCACGCCGCCACACAAGCCGGGATTTCCAACAAGATCTTCGGGATTAATGGTTCTCAACATGCCATTTGAAGGTACAGGACCCTCCAGCTTGTTATAAGAAACATTGACTGTTTCCAAGGCTGGAGAATCCCCAAAATTATTAGGTATGCCACCTGTCAAGGAGTTGTTTGACAAATCCAAGATGGATAACGTGTGCATCATGGCGATTGATTTTGGGATCGTACCATTTAACTGGTTATTTCGAAGATTCAGACTTACAAGTCTGTCACAAGAATCAATACTAGCCGGTATCTTACCAATGAAATGATTGGAAGAAAGATCTAGCTGAGAAAGTGAGAAACAGTTTTGAAACTGATCTGGGATCTCACCAACCAAGTTATTTTCGGATGCTAAGAAGCTTTGAAGATCTGGTATTGATAAAATGGAGGAAGGAAGAGTGGACTGGAGTTGGTTTCTAGACAAGTCGATGAATGAAAGAGAAGTAGATGAGGAAAGGTCATTTGGAATTTGGCCAGTGAGGGAGTTACTTGCCAATTCTAGTCTAAGTAAACTGCCAAGTTTCCCAAAACCAATTGGAATTGGACCAGAAAGATTATTATTTTGAATCCTAACCCGAACTAGCCATTGACATGCTGATAAACTGGAAGGAATGGAACCAGAGAATGCGTTGTTGAATAAGATCAGCTTAGTAAGATTACCTTTAGTGCACAAAGTTGTTGGAATTGGACCGTGGAATGAATTGGATGAGATATCCAACCACTGAAGTGGCGAATTCAGTCCAAGATCGCTTGGTAATGGACCAGATAACGTGTTGTTCCAGAGCTCAAGAACTTGTAGCTGACTCAATCCACCTATACCAGCAGGAACCGGTCCAGATAACCTGTTACTCATCAGATTCAGTAGCTGCAAGTTTTTCAGATTGGATATTTCCGACGGAATTTCTCCTGATAACTTGTTATCAGAGAGATCCAGAAACTCCAATGAAGTAATGTTACCAATCTCTGGTGGAATATTTCCCTCCAAGCGGTTCTGGTACAAGAAAACAGTGGTCAAATTCTGAAGCTTTCCCATTTCAGCTGGAATTGGTCCGGTGAGATTGCCAATGGCCAAGTCCAAGTACTTAAGATTGGTCAAGTCACCAAATTCTTTTGGAATTTCGCCTTCGAATCCATTATATCCAAGTACAATGGTCTCAAGTGAGGACAATTGCCCAAGCTCTGCAGGTATCTGGCCCGCTAGATTGTTTCCCGACAGGCCAAGATACTTCAGGTTCACTAAATTCTTGTAATTTTTTGGAATGGAACCTTCAAAGAAGTTTCCTCTGAGGTCCAAGATTTCAAGTGAACTCACGTTTGCAAGATCCACTGGGAGGTAACCTGAAAAGTTATTCCCAGAAGCATTCACTGCCATTAGTGCATGCGCCATTCCGAGGCCAGCAGGGAATGCATCAAGGAAGAAGTTTTGACTCAGATCAATGCTTTCAAGTTCAGTGAGATTTGATAAAGATTTCGGCAGCGGCGAAGCAAACGCATTGCAGCATAAGTTGAGAGACTTCAGGCTTCTCAGTCCCTGGATTTGATCTGGTACCCTGCCTGTGAGATTCATGTGTGAAAGGTCAAGCATTTCAACCAAACCTTCTGAGTTGCATTTTACACCAGTCCAACTGCAAGGAACTGTACTGCTACTGCTCACTTTCCAGTCTTGCAAATGATCCAATGGATCAAGAAAACTCGATTTAAGCGACAACAAAATCGACATTTCATTGCTGAACTCATTGCTCCAAACTACTTCAGGGTAACAGAATGAGAAGATGAAAAGGATGTGCAAAAAATTCATTTTGAGCTTGATTTTTTTGTGGGGTGTTTAGTTTGATTATTCTCTGCCACTTTTTCGCTGTTTTGGGACAGCAAAATCGGTCATGGGACCGCAGTGGGTAGCAGGGGAGAGAGTGAAGGAAGAGTAAGGACTGTGTGTGAGTTTGTTAGTACATGAGAAATGAAGAAGAGGAGGTTCAATGATTAGTTAGTGTCTGAGATATATAATAGTGTCATGATCAAGAGGTGACTTCGTTATAGGGATCAGTATTTTTTACTACATTCTTGAATGTGAAGAACTCGTGAGATCTTGGGTTCTGTAATAGCTGTTAATGACAGTAACTTTTTTGGCTGTTATGGGAATCTAAGCTGACACAAAAGATGGCGAGAATGTGGTGTTAGTTGTTACTAGTTTACTATACTACCTTTGTGAATACATGAACAGTCAAACTTTTATGTGATTCTGCTAATGGATTATTGTTCCATAGTTCATTTTCTTATTATTGACGGTTCTTTCTTAAAAAACGGTAATATCATTTCCATCATTTTTAAAAGAACTATTTTCCATGTCTATTCATAGAATTAGAAGATTATATATACAAGTACAAGAAGCGACAAATTCCAAACCAATTGGACCCTCCTCCAACACGCCAATCGGAATCCACCTTCCCCTCATCCGCCGACCTGGACGACGACCTCTACTCCCGCCTCAAAACCCTGCAGCGACAGCTCGAATTCATCGAAATCCAGGAGGAGTATGTCAAGGACGAGCTCAAAAATCTCCGTCGCGAGCATCTCCGTGCTCAGGAGGAGGTTAAGCGGATCCAGTCGGTTCCGCTTGTCATCGGCCAGTTCATGGAGATGATTGATCAGAACAACGCTATTGTCGGCTCTACTACGGGTTCGAATTACTATGTGCGGATCCTTAGTACCATCAATCGTGAGCTTCTGAAGCCATCTGCTTCAGTCGCTCTGCACCGCCACTCGAATGCTCTCGTCGACGTGCTTCCGCCTGAGGCTGATTCGAGTATTTCGCTACTTAGCCAGTCGGAGAAGCCTGACGTTACTTATAATGTAAGTTTTCTAGATTCGTTTTCTAAATTTTTGTTCTGATATGTTTTTATTTAGTTCAAAGTCAGTACGTTTTACTTGTGATTCTGGATGCAATATAGTCGATAACTGATAATCGGTGTGATTTTTTTTCTATCATGGCTAACATACTCGATTTATTATAAAGTAAATACCTTTGGAGGAATCTGGTAGGTGTGAGCGTAGGTTTAGATGCATATGAAGATTGGCTCATAAATCATTCTTTTTTATGAAGGAAAAGAATAAAAGATGGGTTTTTGTAGTTTTTCATATGGCCCCGTAGGTAAAGATGCTGGTGGAAATTTTTTTCTTTCTGAATTGTGAGATTAAGAAGTTTATGAATAGAAAAAGGTGGAACTGAATGGTCTATGATGAGTTGGATCTGTACGTCGATTCTTGCAAACATGACACATCCATGGAAAGCAATCAAGCATGGAGCTGTTTTGAAACTATAAAAGTGGCTGCATTATTTTAAACTGTATACAATCTCTGGAATGATGATGGACATATTTTTGATGATTTTGTCAGGATATTGGAGGATGTGATATTCAAAAGCAAGAAATCCGTGAAGCTGTGGAGTTACCTTTGACTCACCATGAACTATACCAACAGATTGGTATAGATCCTCCTCGTGGTGTATTGTTGTATGGTCCACCTGGCACAGGGAAAACTATGCTTGCAAAGGCTGTTGCTCATCACACTACTGCATCCTTCATTAGGGTGGTCGGTTCAGAATTTGTTCAGAAGTACTTGGGAGAGGTAAAATCACCGTTCAGTCTTTTCATGCAAGTTTTATTTTAAGCTATGGGTATTCTTTGTTCGGTAGAGTCTTATCAAATTGCAGCTTAAAAGGCACCGTTTCCATAAATTCTTTTATGTAGACATAAACAATGGGGCTTGCTTTGCAAAGTTTTACGTAGTTTCTTTCAGATGCATGCCTCCTGGTGAAATGTATTTTCTTGTGCTCTTTTGCTTGGAACATGTGTTTATGGAAAAGGGGAAGGAAACTTATTGGTATATGTGAACTTGATAAGTTTATATTGGGTTTGTTCTCTCATTCTTTGGTTTGGGACTCAGACACTTGAGTACCTGTTGCAAATGATTATTGTAAACTGATTGTAGCTTTCTAAAGTAGTATATTATTTACAATTTATGTTTGCAAAACCGAATATGGCCTCTGACAACTTAATAATAATCTGCTGGAAACAGCTTGAAATATCATCTGCCTTGCTGATTCTTCCAACATTCCGTTTATCTTGTATTTTTTACCTGGCATTTAGCAAGCACCACCTAACGTAATCGATGCTCTTACTTGATTTTGCTTCATTTAATCACTTCATACTAATCTGAAGTATCGCAAATAGGCAATTGATTTAAGGTTTCAAGCTGACCTATTAGTGCTCGTGTGTAAAGTGATTGATTTGTGTTGTTTGTAGAAGCCTAACCATTTGGATAGAGGCTTATGTATGCTTTTGGTTAGACCCTAAGAGAACAAAGTCATCATTTCAGGATATCTCCTGGAAGAAGATAACTTGAATAACTAAACATGATATGTTTATAATATGAAAAGTAGTCTGTGTTACCTGTGAATATCCTTGCTCCCATTATGTCTGTATTGATTAGCACGCCATATATGAGGGATCAAAAGGTCTTCTAATTTTATTGTTTTGGTCACCACTACATGCAGGGTCCACGAATGGTTCGTGATGTTTTTAGACTTGCAAAAGAAAATGCACCTGCAATTATCTTCATTGATGAGGTTGATGCCATCGCCACAGCTAGGTTTGATGCTCAAACTGGAGCTGATAGAGAAGTCCAACGAATTTTGATGGAACTGCTGAATCAGGTAAATTGAAATTAGGAGGGGATACTGTCAAAGATGTAGAGACCTCATCAGTTCTCAAGTTATTGTCCTGATATTCAGTACTAACATTAATTGTAAACTTATTTTATGGCTCCAGATGGATGGGTTTGACCAGACTGTTAACGTGAAGGTCATCATGGCGACAAATAGAGCTGACACGTTGGATCCAGCTTTGCTTCGGCCAGGAAGACTTGATCGTAAAATCGAGTTTCCTTTGCCAGATAGGCGACAAAAGAGGCTCGTCTTTCAGGTGATTTTAACCTACTCATTTCACTATTTGTCATAAACCCCCAAAGATAAATAAAACTGAAACGAAATGAAAACGATTCAACAGGTGATTTTGACCTACTCATTCCACTATTTGTTTTATACCCCCAAAGATATATAAAAACTGAAAAGAAACGAAAACGATTAAAAAACTTTTCCTTTTGGGGTGGGGAATACTAAGTGAGTATGGGGCTGCTTGGTTACGCATCAACCAAACCTTCACCAAGTGTGTTGGAATGGTGAGATGATGAAATATTCTTCTTCCGAAGGGTGTTGAAAATGAGTACTGTTTTTTCTTTCTTAGTTATTTTTGTCAAAATCCTGCCTAAGAGTAATTAGTTAAAACCCTTCAACACGTGTCATCTAGCCACAAGCCCACAACACCTCCTACTTCAAAGCCTCAAAATACAAAAGAAAGGAAAAAGAAAAAAAGAAGAACGGTAGGTGAATATTTGTATCTTGGGAGAGGAGAAAGAAACTCAAGTTAGTTGGAAAAGTATTTGAGTGAACTAATTTGCCTTAGTTTACTTGTTTAGGTGTTTGGTCAAGCTCCAGGGTTTTTAACAATCATTATAAATTGTGTCATTTGCAGGTTTGCACTGCAAAGATGAACTTGGGTGATGAGGTCGATTTGGAGGACTATGTTTCTCGGCCAGATAAAATTAGTGCTGCTGAGGTTGGTATCCTTCTTGCTTAAATTTCCCTCTAATGGGGTTACATTTTTAAGCGTTCCAAATTATTTTAATTTGTATACTCTGTATAATACTATTGCATTCTAACTTTTGTAGATTTCGGCTATCTGCCAAGAAGCTGGTATGCAAGCCGTAAGAAAGAATCGCTATGTTATACTTCCTAAAGATTTTGAGAAGGGTTACAGATCCAATGTAAAGAAGCCTGACACTGATTTCGAATTTTACAAGTGATCTGCGAACATTACAGCGCTGGAAAGAAATCTGCAAGCTAAACTTCCTAAAGTGATCGATCTGAATCTCGATCTAGGATCGTGTTCTTTATTTATCGCAGTTAACATTGTTCCAAAAGTGATGTTTATATGCTGTTATGTATTATCAACTAGGGTTGCAGCAATAGCCAACATGAGGTGAGATGAATTATTTTCTGGAAGATATATTGGAATTATTGGCTTTTGCTGTATAACTCTAGGGGCTTAAAGGTTCACTAACTCTTGTACTTCCATATTACTAGCTTGTAATGTTCACCTTTTTATTTTCACCATTTGAGTAGTAAAATTAATACTACTCCCTAAATTTCATACATTTGTCATTTTTATCCCATCACTTGTCATTTTTATCCCACCACTAACAAATGATAAACAATTTCAACTTTATCATTAAAAGAATATTTTTTTATCTTTTTTATTTTTTATTATTACTTTTATTTTTCGTATAAAATTACGTGATAAGTGATAATCCTAATGTATGAAGTTTGATGAGACGATGGATATGGGAGCAGTAATTATGTAATTAACAGTAACAGTTCCCGTAATCAATAACATTATCATTAGTTAATGGTACGGTGATACTCAAATTCCAATAGAATATGGGGACGAAATAAAACTTAAAATAAAAAATCAATAAAATGATGGTATATAGTAAGCATTGAAGTTCACAAGCATATAAAAGTATAATGTGAGAAAATGCATGATATAATCATTTTTCAACATTGTGTCAGGAGTCATTTATACTTGCGCAATTAAACGAGCAAAATTTCATGTATGAGTTTAGACAGAGACAAAAATATTTTCGATGTTACACTTATTTGCTAAGATTTATATATTAAAAGATAAAATTGCTTCAAACTTATCGAATAGTAATTTTTTATATGTAGAAATTTGTGAAAGTTTAAGTTTTTGTAAAATTTATGAGAATCCTGCAATTTTATATACTAATTGTGTGGTTTTGTATTAAAATTGTTGATTTTTGTCTATTTATAAATAAATTGTATATTATTTAATAACTTATTATTATCCTTTCTACAAAAATAAAAATTATATCAAAATTCATTAAATAAAATTCTATTCAAATTGAGATCCATATCAGTATATTTTCATACACTTGAAAAATCCACTCAATTAACTACTTCATATCTCAAACACATAAAGTTTCGGTTCGTTTCAATGGATTAAAAATGACCCGTACCCACACTATTATCCTCCTTATGGAAATATGCAAAACTCTCAAGTATTTTCTGGTTATGAAACAAATATGGAAATCCAATTTCCTTCGAATCTTACTCACAATAACCCTCCTGATCTTACTCAAAATAACAATGAGCACGAAGTTGAGCAGAGCAATAGACAATGTATCCGTGACTTGGGAGTCCCTTGAAGATGTAGCCTGACTTAATTGAACATGTATTTAATGATGAGGACTTAATATGTATTAAAAAAAAAAATTTAGTATTGTTTATTTTGAAATTACACTTGGAGCATTGTAATTATTTTTCATGTAATTCAGTAATGTAATCTTAAATTGTTACATCACCTTGTATTTTAAAAAATTTAATCTAAGTTAAAGTGTTTTATATTATATGTGATTATTATATTTAATTATTTGTATAATTATTTTATGATAATAATGAAATGATAATAATATTTATTGAATTGGTTGGGTTAGTTGGAAGGTTGGATATGCATGTGTATTAGAGAAAAAATAATTATTTATTTAAAAGGTCGAGAGTCTTAATTGTCCTTTATGAATATTTTCAGTCCTAGGAAAATAATGAAATAATTGAATTGCAATGAAAAAGGTAATATACGATAACTAACATGTCATATAAAGAAGAGAAACTCTCTTAGGAGACATCTAGACAAAGTGATTCGATCGCATATATATACAATAATATATAATTTATATACAATAACATACGGATAATTATATTATAAATGAATTTAATCTAAATTAACTTTCAAAGAATTTGTAATTTGATAGTATGTATTTTTTATTTATCAATGATATTCAATTACGATTTTAATTTTACTTTTTTGTTTTATTTTATTTTATTTTATTTTTTTGTTTTATTTTATTTATATCACGCTTATATGGGAGGACCAATATAATCCTTCTCCCTCACTGAAACCCACCTGCAGGGTGTACAGAATTACTGAACCAGAGTCCGTGCCGGAAATTTCTGTCGGAGGTATCTCTCTCCTTGTTTTCGCATAATTTCACGTATTAGTCTATTCAAATTTTGATTTCCGTTATGCTAGATAGGTTTTCCTCCCTTTCAATATTTGATTGATTCACAAAGATTAGTGTTATTTGTTACTAATTTACTTGCACTCTACGTGTTTGATAAAAGGCCTGAGAGTGAGTGATCTTAAGAACTTTATTGATTGTCATTACAGCTGAACAAGATGGAGCCTGAGATGGAAACAGTTGAGCAGCGACTCAAGTCTTTTATGGGACAGCTGCAAACAGAATACAGTATTCTCGACAGACTTGTGTACAAGCATAAGAATCAACATAGGAGAAGTTCCCACTTTCAGTATATTCTTAAGGTTTACACTCTTCTTTGTTTTTAATGGTATGCTAGTTTTGATGATTGATGTCGCTTTTAAGTGTCAGTTCTTGAATTTGTCAGGATGATTGCTTGTTTTTTATATTATTATTCCTTTTGTCTGGCAGGTTAGAAGGGATATGAAGCTCCTAAAATTAGCAAAGTTGGAGGAGATTGTAGAAGCTGCATTCTTGGTGATTAATGGGAATCGGCCTAAGCAGAAGCTGCAACTTTTAGAAAGGTTTGCATGTCTCCGTAACAATTACTTGAGTTTGCTGTCTTCACTTGGTTCTTCATTGACCTCTCTCGATTATAATTGATGTTAAACAGAGTTGAATTAATTATTTTGGAACAAAATTATTTCTCAAATAAATCTGAGGTCAAATAAATACTTCATCATGGTATATTTGCATATTAAGTTTGAAGAGAGGATGTGATAGTGACAAATATAACTTTTTGGAGAGGCTTTTGGGAGTTACGCGCCTTCTGTCACAGGTATTGTTCCCTATTCAGAATTCTGGCACATGTTTAAGCCAACATAGTATTATGTTATTTTTCTTTTCATTGTTGCAGATGGTTGAGCCAATGCTGAAGGCATCTATGTATCCTTTCAGCTTTGACTGATTATACTTGAAACATACTATTAGTTAATGCTTTCTGCGTACTATTATCATAATTTTGACGTAACAAAATATTCTCCCTTTTATATTCATAGTACTAAATTTAAATGATTATCTACAATATTTTGCCTGAAGATTATTTTTTTAAGTTTCTTATTAATCTACTGCAGCTGTCAGCATAAAGATAACTGAAATAAATTATAGATCTCACCTTCGACCATCATCTTCTTGCGTTAGTTTTGGAATACGGTCGTAATATTTGCCCTGCTTCATGAGAGTTTTTTTAAAAGTAATCTTTATGCTGAAAACTGCTGTAGACAGATAAGAACCGTTAAAAAAAAAACTTCCTACTTGCTATTGTTATTTTTTCCAAAGGAATTTTATTGATTTGATGGCATAAACTTCAAACATGATATTCCCTGTCAGTAGTTTCTCTTAACAATTCTTAGGCAAATATCTACACTGCTCGCTCAGTCCTTCTTCATGAAATTTTCGCTGACGACATTGGCTGTGCTTGCACGTATGCGTGTATTGGTTCAACAAGTAAGCATACAATCTTTCTTTATCAAACAAGTTGCGAAAGTGCCTATGTGCTCTCTTTGCAATACTTCTTTGTGAGCCTTTTTTGGCTCTTTTCCTTCTTCTGTAGTAGTCTGCAAGAGTTTCATTGATGGTGTTGTGTTCTATCATCGAGTATTTGGTGGCATTAGTCCATTAGTCCCTTAACTGTGTCTGTAGCCTATAAAGGTGTTAATTGGGTGCATATTTCGATCGTTCTTTCCTTGCAGATTCTTCTTGATGCTGTGTATGTGTACAATGCAGTTTCTGCCCTCTCCCAAAAGGAGCAGACTGTGAAATTAAATCAAGAAGGCTTTGAGGTTTGGTGAACCCTTTTTGCTGATGTTGACATATCATTTTTTAATCCCAGCTTTTATTTTTCTGACTCTTATATTTTTATACTTATAGCATGCTTAAGATATTTTTATGTGCTTCATATTTCAGGTATTCAGAGAATATTATCCTAAAAAGGAAGGAGCAATTGTTTTACTGGATTGCATTTGGCAGACAGATAAGTATGTTTTAGCTGAGAGGATAAATCAAGTTGAAAATGACAATGTGGAGAAGGAAGATCTGAAAGATATATCAGAAATGAGATCAGATATAAAATATGAGAATATAGAAGTCGTACTTGGAAGTAAGATTTGTTTTATCCTGAAAGCATTTGGTTACTCCTTAAGTTTCTACTTATTTTCTTCCCTGATTAGAGAAATTGCAAATTTGCAATAATTTAAGTTGGAGTCTCATGCATTCCTTTTGCGATTTGTTGCTCTTATTTTTTATTAAGGAGTGATGTTCTATAACTCATGCTGCTATCTTCTGTTTTCTGCAGTTGATGAAATTGCTAATGTAGAAATTGAGCATCTGACAACAGATCCACTGGATGCTGAACAAAACAGAAGTAACTTAGGTGTACAGATTGATCGAAATCACGTAGAGGATGGCTCAGATCTTGCTTTAGCTTCTGATTTGAGTATAGTTGCTAAGAAGGAAGTTCTTACTGAACAATTGCAAGTGGTTATGACTGGTACAAATAATAAGAGGTCAATCTCGGATCTTTCATCCATAGACCCTCTGGATAGACCCCCTCAGGAAGATGGCTTGCCTTCTACTTCAGACACATCTCCTTTCCCAGATCGTATGCGTGAAGTGAAGAAGAGGAAGGTAGCGTTTATATCTGTTAAACCTCCAACACCTTCAAATCCAGACACATTGAGGGCTCAGATGGAACAGGTTGAGAAAAGTAGTAGAGAAAAAGGTCAATTTTTTAGCTTGCTTATGGAGAAAAATGAAGATGTATTTTTATAAATGTAGATTATTAACATGTTGTGTTCAAATTTATTTTATTTCTATTTCAGGTTAACCCGCGGAAAGAATCATATTGTCTAATTTTTAGGGTAAAATTTGTCAATGTTTATCTGTTCTATGGAATTTTCGAAACTCTGCAGGATGTATGGTCCTTCTACAGTCATAGATCCGGCCAGTGAGAAATATATCACAAAAGCTACAATTTCACAGCCTTCAAGATGGACTTAGGTGTCGTTTGGTAGCCATTTAAGTCGGATTTTAGGTGTTTTCGGACTTCACAATGATACGTTTGATGGCGTCTTAACGTGTCGGATTCGTTAGCGCTGCCCGGTAAATTAAATTTGGGGCCGGATGTATACTTAGACCACATTTTACCATGTGGAATTAAGCCACAAAATGTGAGCTTAGTTAAGATTGGTGTTAACTTGTTCATGTTTTCAAGTCACCATCCACGCTGGATTAATTAGTATATTATAAAAAATAATGTACCTAAGATTGTGAAATGTCAAAATTGATGGGATTACTCAATTTTAAATAAAACTGGACTAATAAAATCGTCATTTCTTAATGTTCGATTCCCAACTAAACGGACTCATTACATCTCAGTATTAAGATGGGCTATAGAATTGAGTTTCACACTTGGACTTTGGTAGATGAACTTTAGTCGGCTAGAACGATGAAACATTACTTCGTGCGTACACAAGTGCTACACATTCTATTCATATAGGAGTATATGTCAGCAATTTACTATTTACAATCCTTGTTAGACTTATATCCATTATCATTTATATTGTCATATCCAAAATTAAATATGTCGTTTACTTAGGTCATGAATATTTTACTTCACAGTTTTTGTTATTGGAATACGTAAGTTGAAGTTGAAAAATGTTTGCAACGATAATACAAAGTGAATTAATTTAAAATACAAACGTATTTAGTATAATTAGCTGATAAACTAGTTGTTAATTTATAGATAATAATCTAATTAATAGTTAATTGATTAGTTAATATTATAAAAGTATTTAGTAAATTAATTAGTTGATCTGATAAATATGATATATAAAAGTAAAAATGTTATCATTTTGTTTAATATTGTTGTTCGATTAGATTATCAAATTACCTTGATCATCAGATATCAAATAGACATTTACTTAACCGAACTTATTTGAATATCCGATCGACTCGATAAACTTCGTCATAAGGTATTGTTAAACATGGATTAGTGTAGACCTTTTTTACACTGTGGGGGTAGCCATTGTGATTTGTGAGATGCGAATGAGAAAAGTGCAAAAGAAGTTACAAGTGAAGAACAAAAGATGTTCTGTTCTAGCAGCTATAAGCCAAGGTTTTTAGAATTATTTGCGTAGCAGCATGTAATTAACATATACTAACATCAACATGCGCTCATTTGTCCAGTTTACAAAAAGAAAGCATGGAGATTTTGGAGCGGTTTGTAAAATTGCTGAAGAGTCCATCTTCCCATTCAAATCGAATTTTTTTCATATAAAAAATTCAATTGAAATTGAAAAAGACCATTCAAATTTTATTTCAATTAATTTCGTTGTGAGTATTAAAAAAGAATATACGACATTGATGTGAACATCATACGCTTTGTTGTTGTTGTTTCGTTCGTAAGGTTGGAGAAATGTAATAGTCAAATTGGTCCAATATTGGAAGCTGGCATATTCTCAATATCACTCCAGGACATCAGCTAAATGCTATCACCAACCAATTCCTTCGTACGGGTATAATTCTACTTAATTATATTTTATACAATATTTCAGCTTAATTTAGTTCAGTTCAGTTCAGTTTGAATTAGTTCATTTAAAAAAATTACAATTAAAGTGACAAATTCTTCCTCCCTTCATCCCGTTAAAATAAACTACAATTTCAACATTTTTTTATACGGTAAATTATTTATATGTTTATTAGAGAGATAAATGATATATATTGAAGCAATATATTTAATTCTGAGTAATAAATATAATATGATTATTGATTTGGAGAACTTAGACAGTATGAATTAGAATTATAGTTAAATTATTTTAATTGAAATTAAATTTTTCTTAAACTAATAATTTAATTTTAAATAAAATATTCAATTTAAATTTCATATCAAACCGTCTCGTACCACATTTATGAGGGGGTAAGATAAAGGAATTGAAGGTGAACCGAACCAACATGCTGGACGTATATCAGGATGAGAAAGAAAGAAATAAATGCAAACTGAAGTGATTAAATTCGATAGCTCTAAACGCGTTTGGAGTAAATTCACCCACGTTCACTCTCATGCATCTTCCCACTTGTTTGCTAATGCTACAACAATATGCTTCGTTTCGTATATCAACACCATTACATTAGGCCACAATTGATAACGTATACTATTTATTTACTATAGAATTGAGATTTTTCGAATTCAAATTGAATTTTTATATATATTTAATTTTTAAATAAAATTTAATTGTTGGACTAAGCGAAGTATTCCTTATATTGTTAAGTTAATAATAAAAGTTTCAATCATTTAAAATAAAACATAAAAAGTCTAAGGGACTAATTGTTATAAAATTTGAGTGGACCTTTTCAATTGAAATTGAACTTTTGTGTACAAAATGTTCGATTTGAGTGGGAATATGACCTCCAGTAGTATAACAAACATGACTTAATTCATTGAGATCCGTCTCTCTAAACTGATTGACATGATTACTTGAGAACGTATACTATTTATCTAATATAGAATTAAAATCGAATGGTTCGAATTCAATACTTTAATATTTTTATATTTCATTGATCAAAATATAATATAATATAATATACATGTTCACAGAGTGAATAAAGTATTATATATTTAAATGAATAAATAATACAATTGAAATGTGTGTAGTGAAGTGAGATAGTATAAAATGCAAATTATAAATTAAAATTATTAAAATGATGATATGAAATGAAGTTTTAATCGGGTGGAGTAATTAAGACGATGGTATAAAAGTACAGCGTAGTGAGTAATTAACCCTATCTGCATGAATGTGCGATTGTTCTTCTATTTATGTAGAATTGATAGATCGAGAGCCTGATAGTACAACAATCATAATTCATAGTACGTACGTACTGCATATTTGAAATTAACTACGTTACTTCAATTTGTAAAGGAAATAATGATTAGGCCAAAAAGCGACTTTATTCGGAGAGAAATTAAGTCAACAAAGTTGTTGCAATCAACAAGCTAGTGACTCGGTGGCTACACTCGATAGATATGGTACTGGAGTATGGACTGTTTGGTATATGAGTCATAAGTGAGTTTGATTTCAGTTGATTTTTATATTAAATTAATATATAAATTCAATTCGAATTAAGATAATTCAACTTTAGTTTTTAGTCAAATAGTCAGTGAAATATTGTTTCTCGGTGGGGCTTGATTTAAGATCATAGGTAACGACTCGGATTACTAATTAGTCGAGCGATGATCCTTTTGGCCAGTGACATTATTTATGGACAACTCTCTGGGTGATATGGTGGTCATATTGTACCAACACATGTCTTTTGATACACACTTTGTTCTCACTCATGCAAACATTTAAAGACTTTTCAGTTGGTCATCTTTTACTCCAGAGCAAAACACTTAACTCAGGAGCTCTTATCGATGGATTTTTTAATAGAAAAATGCACCTTGTTGTGAGTAACATTCTAAGTTCTTTTAAATTCTCTTAAACGCGACTTGAAACTTTGGGGCATTACGCTCACCCCTCTTGAATTGTGTGATAATTTTGTGATCGTATTCATTGATTATCATGGGTATATATACATGTTACAAATCCTATTAAGTAGGAAATTTTAAGACTAAACTAATTAGTAGTCTAATACTAGTCTAATACCAATCTAACTAGAATACAATACAATATATGAAATACTTAGGAAACTAAGATATTTACAATATAACACTCCTCCGCAGTCGAAATTGGAGGGTCACAAAAATTAATACTGATCCTAAAGTTGTCAAAGAGGACTAGTAGTAGTCCCTTGGTGAAAATGTCGGCCATATGATATCTGGAGGGCACATGACGAACGCGAACCTCACCACGTGCTACTTTCTCACGAACAAAATGAATATCCATTTCAATATGCTTTGTGCACTGGTGTTGAACCAAAGTACCAGAAATATAAATAGCACTCACGTTGTCACAATATATCGAAGTAGCCTTACGAATCGGACAATGTAACTCCAAAAGAAGATTACGAAGCCAACATGACTCATAATGCCTCATGCCAGGAACAAATTTGAACTGCTACCCAAATACAGGTTGGTTAGTGATCATTGAAAGTGGATGTCGTGCACAAACACTGGAGGAGCACCAGAGTTGAACATTGGCATGCGAGGAGGCAACATTGCAACTGGCCTAAATTGTGTCAATGGAACTTGCAACCTTGCCCTTCTATCTTTCTTCCTATGAGCAAGGTCAACATAGTGAGGTTCGTTGAATAACATCTTGCCATTCATTTCAACAAGAGCTCGAGTAGCATCTTCATGTGACGAAAAGGCAATAAACCCATAACCCTTACTAATTCCTTCAAGGACGTCCAGCATCACCTTGCAATATGTGATTGAACCAAATAGAGAGAACTTCTCCTTGAGCTTGTCATCATCAATAGTATCATCAAGATTTTTTTATATAAAAGCATGTTCCGTTATGTTCGTTTTGTCCTGGGTCAAATCTTCTCTTCAACTCTACCTCCCTCTCAGATTTATTTTGGGCCTTGGCAATATACCATTCCTTGTCATCAAATTTCTGGCCATGAAGAGATTCAACGGCTTTAGCAGCATCATCTGCATTATTAAAGTTGACAAACCCGAAATGTTTTGATGATCCATCCTCGTTTCTCATCATGACCACAACAGTAGTTGTTGAACCATATTCACCAAAGGCTTTCCTAAGATCATCATCAGTTGTTAATTCAGACAAATTCTTCACAAAGACGTTGACAAATTTTATACTTTTCCCTTACACTGGCCTATCTTGCTTGCGGAGGAAAGGTCCAACATAAACCCGCTTTCCATTCAATAACATACCATTGAGCTTCTCAATGGCTTCCTGTGCAGATTCTTCAAGTTGATATTGCACGAAGCCATATCCCAGTGAGCGACCATAAGCATCAGTTGCTACTTTGCATGAAAGGATATTCCCAAAGGAAGAAAACGTCTCATGTAGAGCTTTGTGGTCAATTTCTTTGTCCAGATTCTGAATATAGATATTGCCAGTACCACTCTTGTGTAAACTTGGATCCCGTTGGGATTACGTAATCCAAAATGATTTACCATTGAGCGGAGTGAAGTTTAGCGACTCCATTGGCATGTCACCATCCTGACAAGTTATGTAGTTAACATAGTCGTATCCAAGCGAACGGCCCCTCAACACATCGAAACAAATCCTAACCGATTTAATCCCCTAATCTGGTTGAACAGATTGTACAATTGCAACTCTGTAACGCTCATATCGAGATCCCGAACGTAAAGTGACGTCAACCCAAAGGGGCCAACAACATTGATTTGATTCTGATGATGCATCTCATTCTGAACTTGCCCTGCCATCTCAATTATAAAAATCATAACGATTTTTTTTCGTATTTTTCAGAGAACTTCCCTCTCCTCTTCTTACTGTTACCAGAAGAACACGAAAATAACAGAATTACAATCAAAAGTAACAAACAAACAAAATCAATAGGCTAAGTATGTTGGATTGTAAATATCTTTGTCTCCTAAGTATTTCATATATTGTATTGTATTCTAGTTAGATTGGTATTAGACTAGTATTAAACTCCTAATTAGATTAGTCTTAGTTTTATATTATTCCTACTTTATAGGATTTGTAACACGTATATATACTCATGATAATCAATGAATATAATCACGAAATTATATTCTTTCATGGTATCAAGTTGGGTTATCTATTCAATCAAAAATTTCGCTGCCATTCTTCATTCTATCTTCGACGTTCTTCCCATCAATCTCGACCTCATGTCATAATGGATCACCATCCTCTTCGCAGATTAGCCAATTAGTTATGTCCTCACGTCATAATCGCTTCTTTGATCGAATTTGACCCCACGCCGGATTCGTCACCCTTTCCTCCAAAGTCGAACATCAGCTTCTTGATGCCGATTTTTTCATTCCAACCATCGAACAAGCACCGTCTCTGTCAACTAGCTCTCCCGGTTCGAATAGATTCTTTCTTTCGATCCTTCCATCCCCGTTTTTCAATTTTTAATCGATTCATACCTTCACATGGGCGAAAACAGCACATGCTAGCGATGACCACAAGAACCCAAAGTAGGAGAAGTTCAGAGATCACTATGAATAATATAGAAAGGCATACAAGTAGTCGAAGTCGATGAAAGAAAAGGCAATTTAATATGTTTCCCAAGAACACAAGATTGACAAGTAGTAGACCTAGGCGAGCTATTACAAGTAATCACTTTATTTTATCGTAGGGTAGTTAAAACTGCATCTTATTTACAATCTAACAGTCACTGCCACACTATAGTCCCACCAATCGTCTACCCTTATGAATTTTGGGTTGGAACGACTCTGATATCAATTTTAACGATCTGCACCATTAATGGGCCGATGCGGTTACTTATGGCAGCTCTCCGGGTAATATGCTAAGAAGTCTACTTATTTGCGTACGAGTGAGGCCAGGA
The DNA here is from genome assembly GCA_036897095.1 of Plantago elongata. NCBI lineage: Eukaryota > Viridiplantae > Streptophyta > Magnoliopsida > Lamiales > Plantaginaceae > Plantago > Plantago elongata. Next base: position 1,122 of record JAYMSP010001632.1, on the reverse strand, counting down.
AAGGACATGTGTTGGTACAGTGGATCCATCATATCAATCGAAGAGTTGTTCATGTGTATCCTTGCTGACCTAAAGGGACATGATCGATTTATTAGTGGTCTGGGTCGTTACATCACAAATTTTATTCTCATGAAAATATACATTAATAATATGTCAGACTACGAATTGGCCGACAACACCGTGTTTAGTTACTTATTAGAAGGATGTATATAAATGAAAATATGATGGAATAGATGAATACACTTATTATAATGTCCCAGAATTCAAGTCAAGTCCAAAGAGCTTAAAGGGTTGAAAACGATACTCATACTAATAAAGTGCACCTTTCTTTTCGGGAATCCACCTACGAAAACTCTAGAATAAGCGTGCTTGTTATAGAACAATTCTAGGATGGGTGACCAACTGAGAAGCTTTCCGGTTCACGCGGGAGTAAAGATAAAGTGCGTGAGAAAGAATTTGTATTGATACAGTATAACTAGCATATTACCTAAAAGTTGTCCATGAGTAAGGGGTGGGTGGCCGGGTCCTTACATTATACATTTATACTCATTGTTTAGAAGATGTCACATTTTTGACATTCTATACTATTTGTTACATTCTCCAATTAAAATATTTATTATCACAATTTGAGATTGATATTGTTTAAGTTGAATTATTGACGTTTTAAAAGACAAAGGTGGGGAGGGAGTATAGTCGAATTGAATTTAATGATTATTGTGTCTTAATTAATGGGTCTTGATTATTACGTGAACGCAAGAGGGTGTGGGGGTTAATTTATTATTTACGGTAGGACAGTCGTTTACCACAACATCCAAAACTAAAAGATAAACAAAAGACTAGAAAATATTCATCTGGTCGATCTTCATCTTATTCTGGACAAAATATAACCACCGGAATTTTTTAAATTAGCGCACTAAACAAATTTAATACCACTTGGACAAATTCTAGTTATGATTTAAGAGGCAAGCACAAAACTCTTAGGATAAAAAATGAATTAAAAAGGAAACTGTAAACTCTACGTCTTGATTCATAATATATCAAATTATTCTTCTAATTGAAAGGGCTCTACTAATCATGTTTGGATCATTCACTTTTATATATATATATATATATATATATATA
>JAYMSP010001631.1:0-30175 GCA_036897095.1 Plantago elongata | reverse complement strand
TTATATATGTTCGAGGCGGCTAATGTCAAGCATTCCATTTTCATGTAGTGATGATCTTAATTTCCTTGCTAATTGCCATCTTGTATAAAAAAAATCTTTGGCATTGCCGCAACGATATTTGTCAGTTTGCGGTCAACACCTAGGACATGATGGAGTCCGAGAAAAAATGAGTCGTGCCTAGACGTAACAAGTCTTACGAGAGTACTTAGGGGAACTTCATGTGTCTATCGTTCAAGGACTATCAAACCAGAAGAGAAGGCTATTTGGTATTGATACGTACCCTAACGCAAGGCAAAGAAGACAATGAGATACTTATGATGATAGCTTCCAAGTAGAGTGTGACACTCAGGTAGTGACGTGGATGGGATAAATAGATGTTAGAAAAATAAGTGTATTATTTGTATGTTAAAATTTACTCTCGATTTTCATTTAACACCAATAATTTTAAGCATAGTTTCATTGAAAAAAAACACGAGCGCCGTGCTGAGCACGGTGTACCAACTCTAATGATTAAATAAGTAGGAAAGAGTAATTAAAAAATTAATATGTAGAGATAGTAAGTATTCATTTAAGGAAATGTGATACTTTTACAGAAACGCCTATGATAGTCTAATCAATCGATGTCTAACAATGTAAAATAAATCGAGATATTATATTTATTCGGATTTTGGTATTAGAGGTGAACAAAGGTAGAATAACTTTAATCATTCACATATAGTGGCTTTCTTCCAGTATGAAACTATGAATGAGTATACTTTTGGATAAGGAAATATACCGTTGATTGATCAATGTAACTACAGTCAAATATGTCACCCGACCGTAACTCCATAACTGACGGAGATAAATTTATAGCACTAGTAAAAATTATGTGCAACAAATGCTAATCATTGTGTATTTTCAGTTTAGTATTCCATTAATCATAGTGTTGCAACTCTTGCTCTTGAGCGTTTTATTTGTAATATTTCAAGTAGATGAATATGAACAGTTGAGCAGAAGAAATGGTCACTGCAATGCATTTTCAATCAAGCTATGTGAATATACATAATCCCACGACACTATATCTAATTTCCCTGCTTCCCAACAGTTGCAATAATAGGATGACAGAGATTAGTATGTACTATGTTACAAAACTATTGGCAAAAAAGAAAAGAATGAAACAGCAGCAGCATAATTCAACTAATTACTGCTTCCCTTGCCAGGGGCAGGTTTTGCAAACGAGAAGTCGTCTTCGATTCTTTCTGCATCGGGTGCTATATCAACGTGCACATCATCATGTTCAAAGTCATTCAGCTCAGACCTCCGAATCAAGCTGGCTGTCACTGCTGGAGGCATGGAATGATCTTCCAAATCATGGATGTCCTCGTGTCGGGCCGAGTGGCCTGTGGTTTTGAAGCGATGGAGAGACGCATTTGCTGCTGGGTGGAGAGGAGAAGTCATTGGAGATGAAGGATTAGTACTGCGGGGGGATTTTCCTCCGTGCTTTTTCGCCGCCATGTGCCACTTCTTCAGTGCCTTGGATGTTTGTTCGTCGAAGATGGATTTCTTCATGCTTGAACCCATCTGTGATGTTTCAGCCGAATAATACATTAGAAGCTAGTCGATAAAGTTGAAATGTTAAAGTTGCACCAAGGGCATAATGCTTTTGATGTACCTGAGCGATGAGAGCATACAGCGGAAGCGTGATATAACTGCACATGATCAGCACTGCAATCCTGAAATGTGGCAAGCAGCACTGTGTAAGGACTCTAATAAATATACTCCGTATCGGTTTCTTGGCAAAGGATATTGAGCAACATACTTACCCCAAACCAATTTTTCCAACGACAAGCCCCAAACTTGAATGGATACAAGAGTTTAAGCCATACTCATACTGCAGAATGAAGAAACCACACTCTCATTAGTAAATGCCGTAGAGGGAGAGCAAACAGACACAATAATGGACTATATTAGAGTAGAATCATTACCCAGACCCAAAAGAAGTACGTCACTTGGAAGGCATTCTGTTAAGATAACAAGAAAACTATTTAGCAACAGTTTGCATGAACACGTATACTTGGTCAGATAACTGCAATAGGGTTTTTTTTATTTTGTTTCCCATTTGTGGAGGATGAAATATTAGTTTACCTGAAATAGTGCAAAGTGTATAAGATGCAGCACCAGCTGAGGACGACCAAACCAAAAGAACTTATCGGAGGCTTGAACTAGGGGTATTCCTTGGACTACTGCATGTCGCTCTGTGATCTCAAGAGCCATCTTTGTCAGAATAGCTTGTAGCTTTGTGCCAACAACTAGGATAATCTGAAAAGCGCAATCAATTAGAAATTATGCTATAATTTATCTTCAATAATAGAATAACTTCTAATCTCTTCAAATAGACTACTGGTACAATGTACTTACAACTAAAGGAACCAAGGATACCCAGAATAACGCCTGCCAACCTGATGCCAAGAAAATAGAGAACAAGAAGAACGTCAAACTTTTATGTTTATGGGAACAAGTATATTTAATTAAGTACAGGGGAATAATTGCAACAAGTAACATACCATTTACGTTTATGAGCAAGAACACCACAAATGATAACCACAGAACTGGACTGTCAACATACAAAAGAGGTAGCGAAAGAAAAGACACATCAGCCACGTGATAAATTCGATGAGGTAGAATATTCAATACATTAAGAGAACTCGATCAGATGATCATAGAGAAATCTGTATTCCTCTCAAACTGATTACCTTACACCTACGACAGTCTTAAAGTCATCCTCGAGGGATCTTTTGATATACTTTTGGAAGTCAAATTTACTTCCAGGTGCCAAATGAACCTAAAAATAGAAAGGAAGTTGTTATTACCAACAGAGAAAAAGGGAGAAACTGTAAGCAGAGGTCATGGAGATGAAACTAACATTAATGAACCCATTTCGGAGGGTCAAGTAGTCGGACCTGCTAACAGACCTAAAAAACTGTCGGAAAAAGCATCCCTGCACGAAAGGTGTGTGTAAGAATCTAATGGGACTTCCATATGCTAGCAATTAGATAAATTATCCAAAGCAACAAAAGTTTGATCACATGTAATTATAAACAGGGAAGGATCTAAACTCACAATATAGAAAAATAAGGGAATCCTGGTCCAGCACTTGGTGTGTGCTCTCACAAAAGAAGTCTCATGAGTCAGCCTGAATCTTGACGCATCTGCCAATTCCAAAATCAAGTGTTAATGAGTAAGGATTTTGTGTAGGATTATTAAGAACAGGATGTCAAGGTTCATTATAGTAAACACATGTAAATAACGCACCATTTGTGAACTCATAGTTCTCAGATGTAGTCTCCCGTTCCCACTGCTTAAAACCTCGGATCTGTGTAGTGTCATACATGATACATGTAAACTGCCATATCTTGATTATAAAAGTGGTGCCAGAGGGCCTTAGGCTAGACTAGATATTTAATAGAAGTTTATTGTGTAGAAACAATAAAGAAGCAAGTGCAAATTTTGATGTCTGTTACCTTCTTTATGCCAAACCATGGAGTTTGACGTTTCAAAATTAGAAGAAATAAACTAGGTATCCTTATGTGCAGTGATCAATAGCTGCACATGATATGAACCAAAACTCTGAATATCAAAATACCTTAAGCCTCCCGAGCGCCATTGTAACAGCACTGTAAACCACGTGAAATACGGCTAGAAAGAAGATGAGAATGTGTATATCATGCAGCCCATCCACTGATATAAGTGGTACCTTGCCCTGTTGAAAATCTCTAACTGGTCAATTTCTAGAGAATCTATTTGTATATACATGCATTTATTTAGATGCACTAATAAAAATTATCTCAAAACCTCTTGGAGTGACAAGAAAAAGATGTTGGTTTGTTAGAAAAAATATTAGCTGTATTTGATTTACTATATGATTCTCAAATCATAGTTCTATGTTCATAGAAATAAGCATAAAGATGAAACATATGTGCTTGAAAAGAATCTACACTGATTTCGAGTTTTTTCTTTCCCAAGATTAGCATGACCTCTGCTCCCCTTACCCCTCTACATCCAACTCTTTAGCATTGAATAAATTTGATCAGGTGATTTTTTACCCGCTTCTAGTAAGAATATATGATTCATAATCGTACTATATTTCACAATAATTGGACATGTGCTTCAATGATGCCTTCGTACAGGGTATTTATATGCATTCAAAGGTCTGCATAAAACAGTAAAATGGGAAAATATATCTTGGTAAATTTCTTATGACGAGAATTTCTCATTGTCCAGTACTCCAGTCATTCGTTTTAGTATTATTATGCAGTTCTTCAAATGGAAAAAAAAACTCCCAAGGCATATATTTCCAACTAAAAAAATTTCAGCCCCTTTCGCAAAAAATGTTTTGCTAAATATAAGCAATTCAAGTGAGCAAAAGACACAGCAAACACTCCTGAAATGAATCAGCAGAAAGCCAGAAATACATAACAAGATTCAATATGTATAGTTAACGTCGGAAAACTAGCTCTCTCATTGTTCATGCAATGATTACTTACATCTTTGCAAGTACTAGCAGTATCTCCAACTAGAACTCTGCGCTCATAAGATAAAAGCCTCCGGCGATGTTCGTCCGGAGCTTGTTCTTCTTCTCTCAGGGCACAAGGCAACATCGTGTTTGCAATACTTGCTGGTATGCAGATTGCAGCGATGTAATATTGAGTGAACACAAGCGTTAACGAGATGAAACCAAGTATCATCAACTCTGCCACATCAAACAAGAAGTTAAGGAATCAGGGACAATTTATTTATAGAACTTAGTATGAGATACACATTACAATCTACCATACCAGCTTTAACTTTCTCCAATGCCTCAAATAAAGCTTTCTTGTGCCTATCTGTCAACCACTGCACAATGAGCAATTTCTTGTCAGTAAAAAACACCTCACAACTGATAAAGTGACAATAAAGCACAACAAAGGTAACGATATCAGCTATGTACTGGCAGCTGAAAATATAAACAGGAACGTTTTGTACTCAATTCCCCGAAATATATGGAAACTTTTCCAATTTTCAACAAACGGAGATCAAAATTTTGAAGTCCAAATTCATGAGTAGAAGACACATCTGAATAGAAACCTTACAATTTGTTCAATCATAGACACACAAGATTGGTCATAAAAGCAATCCACGATGGCAAAATCAGCCCGCTCCGTGGACTCTACTGCTAATGAACGGGTTAAACCTGGACCGACACTTCCAAATGATATAGAAGTATACAAAATTTAACTTCATCCTATAAGTTTAAACTGATTAAATAGTGAAGAAACTTTTTGTTTCAGCAAGTCCTAAATATCAGGTGCATCTCATCTTCGAATTTTTTTATGATATTCCTCAAATAGAAACCAGTTGACAAATTGACAATAGACCTATTCTTCATTGAAGACCACTTTCAACAGCAGAATTAAAATACCAGTCTAGTCTAATAATAGTCAAATCAAACAATGACATAGTATATTTCAAGGAGAAATCAAAGCAACATAGATAACTCGAACAAAGGTCAAAACTTGATATTAAAAAAACTCAAATCCAAGCCATATAATATAATATAATATTGCCACTATCAAGAACAGATATTTGATCAATGGAGCAAATTAAAGCAGCAAAATCAAAGCAGCAAATCCAGCTATTTTTAGACTCAAAATGAAATCTTTTCATACCGTTCCAGCTTTGTGAAAAAGCTTCTCCAAGGCAATAGAGATTAGGATAATGACAGCACACACACTAGCCACAGCCCAAGTTGCCGTATGTTCAAGATTTCTCTCCGTCCCATCTCCCGAACTCGACATTGAGAACCGTCTCTTCTCAGACAAATCAATCAAGAAAACCCAGAAAACAAGAAAAAACTCTCTTTTTTTGTGGTTTTCCACAAGAGGGAACAGATAAAACAAGAAAAAGATCTCTCTTTTTTGTGATTTTCCACAAGAGGGACAGACAAGAACACAGATTACTGAAAAGAAGTAGCTTTACAAATGAAACTGCTTGTTCTTGTTCTATATGTTGTGAGGAAATGCAAAAGAAAACGATAGTAGAAGAAGTGTTGGTTAAATGAAATCTAGTCTCGAAAAGAATGAAGAGATATTGTGAATTTGTTACTTGAACAAGAGTGCATGAGAGTAGGAGTGGATTATATAAGTAAAATCTGTCACCGTGTATTCAACTCTGGAAAAGTATATTTGGAAAAGGTGGATTGATGGCTGCTGGTTTTATCATTCTTTACTGAGTATATTATATATGGCTACCTAATCAAGACTGGAAGAGGAATTTTTTACCACTTCTTACCAACACCATTTATTATGGTCAGTACACCCTTAACTTTTGTTTTGTATTAGGGGAATAATACATTATTATAGGACTGGTAACTATAATTAGTTTAGTAAGTAGAGAACCCTCAATGTATAAATTATACTCCCCTACTTTTAAAACTTTCTAATTTTCACTTTTTCATCATGTTAGAAAACTTTATATTCTAAAAAAAAGTTTTCATCACACTAACTAATCTTTTATAATTTATTTCACCTATTTTATTATCATTTTATTCACTCTCTCACTTACTTTATCATCCACTTACAACTTTATCAATATTTCACCACTCTCAAACTAATATTTAATGACTATGCATACAATTTCAATAATATTTTATATATACAAATAAGTCCCTACTACAGATCAACAATCTTAGAAGACTCTAGAACGATCTAACACGCTTCTCCAAGGAGAGGCCTAAGGAGTTGTCTGGGCCTAGAAGTCGACCTTCGACACTTGCACACAATGTACCAAACATAGACTGAAAACATGGCCGACTAGTTTCTTCCCCGCGTGGGGAAGATTAATTTCTATGGGGACAGAAGCACAAAGGTCGGCGACCTTGGGGTGGAGCCAACCTAATAAGGCTCTGCGTGGTTGTATGATTTAAAAGCGCCATCTTACTACGGCGAGACAGCAACACGAAGGTTGCCGACCTTGGGTGGAGCCAACCTCATAAGGCTCTATGTCACTATGTGATCTAAGAGCGCCACCTTATAAATGAGGCTGATTGGCATGGCACTCAAATGACCATTTGAATGGAATTTTGGTGAAATTGTGTTTGGAATGGAATTGAAATAGAGTATTTGAAGTGTATTTTAGGTTAAATCACTGTCAAATGGGGCGATTTAAATGCTATGACAATCAACCCCTTATATATGGTATATATTACACGCTCTGATTAATAAATACTCTGAAAAGCCCCTTATATATGGTATATATTACACGCTCTGATTAATAAATACTCTGAAAATTATACTTTAGATGGCATATAGCAACTCATTTAGAAGTTATTATACATATGCGATATATTTAAGGACAATAATTCATTTTTCATGTCCCCCACTATTACGGGTGTATTCCAAAAGAAATTAATATATTGTCATTTTTAACATTTTCTTTTTTCAGGGTTTAATTGTTGAAAGATTATATACCTCTAATTTTATGTGTAGAGTAACAATCAGTGAGTGTAGATAAGATACCAAATATCTTTTAACCATAAATCAATTGATTTATGGCTTGACTTTTGAAAAACAATAGTCTACTAGTACTGTAGATAATTGGAATGGAAGGTATAATAGTCCAGTTGGTGGGCTTATCTGGAGCTGTTTATGATGAAAATTGAACAGTGAGATCAATTGGTCCACAAGTTTGAGAAAGTGAAGCTATTATCGAACATAATTAGCAATAACACGGTATCGTCAACGACAGGAATCAAATCAATAATGACTCACATTCATCATCACTGTTGTGTTACTACTAGTACTAAACTAGTCAATCTATTGGCGCCCGACTGGTACTATTCCATTACAATAAAAACTTTATACCGCTTTATTTTCTCTTAAATTAAAATTAATTAATATTTTAATAATTTATATAAAATATTATATTAATAAATTTATAAATGAATAATAAAGTAACAAAGAGATTGAATAAAATGATTATGAAATAGAAAAAATATAGTAAAGAATTAGTTAGTAGGGAAAACCTTTTCAATTATAGATTAAAAAATTTATAACGAAAGTTAAAAAAGATAAATTAGGAAGTTTTAAAAATACCAAATCTGAGTATAATACTAATAATGGTAGGGTCAATTTATTCCCAAATGTGGATTGTGGATTGCAATCGACGTGTAAAGTGTAAAGAAAGTTTTAAGTTTTAACTTATACTCCCTCCCTCCCTCCCCTGTTTCATTAATAATAAAACAATTTGATTTATAGGTTCCTTAAAAAAAGGATGTGATGTGGTTAATAATGAGTTTGAGATTAAAAAAAAAATACAGGTGGATTCAATAATATATGGTTAAAAATAAATTGTATTGTAAATAAACTGTCTTACTTTGATGGGACGTCGAAAATCAAAATATATTTCAATTTTAACATGTTGAAGGGTTTACTAGAATATACACTTTCGTATCATTTATCCATTTAACTTTTTCGAGCTAATGTTTATAAACTTCATCTGCAAATTGCTCATTAGTTATGTTGATAAAAAAAATTAAAAATTCATATTCTTAAATGTTAATGAATTTTTTTAATTTATTATAAATTTTTCAAAAAATTAGTGAAATTATTATAAGTGAGTAAATCATGCTCAAAATTCAATGATATTGATCCTAAAAAGTTAAAAGTGTGAACGAATTGAGATGGAGGAAGTAACATTTAACTTAATAATATAACGGACGGCTTGACCAGTAGATATCTGATATTACGTGCCACTATAAACGTCACATTTCTATTTTAACAACATTTTTAACTCATTTACACCCATGCGTATTTGTCCTACAATATTGTACACTGCACATTAAACTTCGTGCTCAAAAGTAAAAGGTCGTTTATTTTGAAACGGAGGAAGTTTGAGTTTGTCCAACGTGCAATATAGCTTTTTTAAATTCTACTATTAAGTACCGTAAGTACTACGTACGCTACATTTTTTGGAAAAGTGAAAATATATTATCACAACTAGAACATAAGTAATGTCCTAAATTAGGGGTGAGCACGGGTGGGTATTGACGGGGGTTAACCAAAGATCAACTCAACCCATCTATGACGGGTGATTATATGACCGATCCACGACACGTGGAATAATTCTCCAACCCGCGACGGTTCTGGTGATTACAATTGCGGGTGGGTAGCGGACGGATTGGCGGATGAAATACGTCATCAACTAAAACATATTATAATCCATCAATTAACAAAATATTTTGAAATCAAGTAAAATGATGAAGTACCATTTTTACATATGTACTTTCCTAGTTTATATGAAATAACTCTAATTTTATTGTTATTAATCTATTATGCATAACTATATATTCATATAAAAAACAATTAATTTATGACACACATATATAATTTTTTGTTTGTAAACTATATGACGAGTGGTTGCGGGTTACACCCAACTAACCCACCACCCACCCATCGATTTGTCGGGTTATAAAAAATTCAACCCGCATAAATTTTTATAAAAAAATTTAATCAGCGGGTGCGGGTGAAATGCGAGCGGTTTGTGCGGACGGATCGGTCAGGGGAATTGTTTGCTCATCCCTACCTTAAACAGACAATACAAAACCAACCAGTGACAAAACAGAGAATGCATACAACCAAGCCAATTCAAACTAAAGCAAGGACTAGGTCTACAAATGAACCGAGCCGAACTGAGCTATGTCCGAGCTCAACTCGTTTATCATTTATATACTGAAGCTCGAGCTCGAGCTTGATCGAGTTGTATTTTTTTTTGCTCGAGCTGCCTTTATACTAGTTTCAAGATTTTATTTATATTAGTTTTAGAATCACGAAACCTGGTTTCATGTTCACCCAAGTTAGTTTCAAAACAACAAAACATAGTTTCATGTTCACAAAAACTAGTTTCAGAACAAAATCTGGTTTCATGTTCATAAATGCTAGTTTCATGGGCACAAAAGCTAGTTTCAGAACTAAGAAATATGGTTTCAGAACGACAACAAATCTGGTTTTATGTTCATAAAGCTAGTTTCATGGGCACAAATGTTAGTTTCAGAACAAAAAATATGGTTTTAGAATAACAAAACCTGATTTCATGTTCATAAGAGCTAGTTTCATGGACACAAAAGCCAGTTTCACGTTCATAAAAGTTAGTTTCATGGGTATAAAAGCTAGTTTCACGTTCACAAAATCTATTTTAGAAAACACTAAAGTTAGTTTCAGGTTCCATCACAAAACGTATATTAGTTAATTAGTTTTATGTTAATTGAAGTTAGTTTCAGGTGTCTTTATACTTAGCACAAGGTTTTACTACTCAAGCTGCATTAGATACTCATCACCAATATATCGCAGTTTCAAGATTTTTTATACTAGTGTCAAAACGATAAAACCTGGTTTCATGTTCACCAAAGCTAGTTTCAGAAGCATACAACATGGTTTCATGTTCACTAAAGCTAGTTTGAAAATTACAAAAAATTCTTAAACTAGTTACATCAAAATCCTTCATCAGAATTTCTCGATTACAATTTCTAACAGTTTAGAAAAACTTGAAAATCATTTATATGCCAAAAGCATGGCTAAGACCATTACAAGTCAATGAAATTCATAACGAGAAGAAAAAAGATGAAAATATCAAAGAGAGATGAAGCAAAACTTCATGTCGAAAATGAGAAGAAAAAGGTGAAAATATCAAGGAGAGATGAGGAAGGAAGTTTGTTGGAGGAAGAAGCGAGCAGAAATCGTGAGAAAAATAAAAAAGAGAAACAAGCTTACTGGTGCTACTAGAAAAATAAGCGTGTCGGATCTGGAAGGAGTGAGGGTATATTAAAAAAAAAAAGGGAATAGGGCACTTAAAATTAGAATAGTCTTATTTTTAATAGTTTCAGGGAGGGTCTTATCTATAAGTCTATCATGTAAAGTAGTTGTTTTTGTACCTTTTTATTAAACATATTCATCCTTGAAATTTAAATCACGTTACTTACTGATACTACACCCTCTTCGTTTCAACTTTCAAATAAAATAATTATTATTGTCATTTTAAATGTTCTGTTTGTAATATTCACTAATAACGTTGAAAATTATTTTCTATCTCGTACTCTCACTTAACTAATTAAATAATGGAATAATACATTTTTATATAAACATGGGAAGTGGGAATTATAAATTTTGTAAAATGTATGAAATTTGACTGGAATTTATATAAAAAGTTTCTTTTGGGCGGAAGAGTCTGGCAATTTGCCAGTGGGTTTTTGGGTCACACAGTGTTGACGATCGAGGTCCAGAAACATAGGTTGAATATTTTAACTTCAGATCCAAAAGCATAGCTCCAATATTATTTATTCCACTGGTCCCTTGAGAAAAGAATTTACAAGTGGGTTGTCGAATGAACTTGAAAGGGTTCAGGTTTCACACTTTACAGTTACACTCCCAAGTGCCAAATAACGGGTTTTCAGATGGTGATTTGCAAATCCGAAGGGACCAACTTAATGGCGAATTAAAAAATAATTCATATATTTGGAACCCGTTAATTACCTAATATTAAAATTCTCAATTCACTTTATTGATACATTTAAAATATGTTTTAAAACACTCAGTTTCACTACTCTTGTAACTCCCTTAATTATACAACTCATAATTACAGGCTGAAGGAGAAATTTTACATTTTTACTTTCCAGCTCAAAATAAAAAAACATGAATTAAGAACTACCTAAACACTCAATTTCCCAAGACTGATGAAATATTAGCTAAAAATTTAGAAATAATGAAACAACAGCAAGCACAGGTCAACTAATTGTTTCACTTGCCAGGTGCATCCTTCGCGAACGAGAAGTCATCTTCGTTTCTATGTTCTCTTCCCTCGGGTGGTATATTCAAGAGAACATCATGTTGTACCTCATTTTGCTCAGACCTCCGGATCAAGCTGGCTGTTACTGGTGGAGGAACGGAGGGATCTTCTACATCGGATGCGTATTGGTCATGTTGTAGAGAGCGGCCTGCGTTTTGGAAGCGAGATGGGTGGAAAGGAGAACCCATTGAAGAAGATGTGGGACTAGTGTTCCCCAAAGTATGGGAGGACTTTCCAACGTGTGGCTTTTTCGCGGCCATGTGCCACTTCTTGAGTGCCTTGGAAGTCTGTTCGTCGAAGATGGATCTCTTCATGCTTGATCCCATCTGTATATTTTCAGCCGAGGAAAAACGTTATAATCTAGTTGATAATACTTGGACTTGCACTGTTAAAATGTTGAAACTATTCAATCTATGGCCAAACTCCAGGCACATGTTTACGGTCTGAACTCTGAATCATAGTTACAAGGATATGAAGGTCTAAGGTACCTGTGCAATAAGGGCGTAAAGTGGGAGCGTGATATAACTGCACAAGATCAGCACAAAAATCCTGGAATATGACGAAGCAACTATATTAGAATCCTCTCATCAGTAGTTTCTGGACGACAGATGGCGAACAAAATACTTACCCCAGACCAATTTTTACTAGTGCGAGCGGCAAAGTGTCGTGGAAGCAAGATTTGATACCATATCGATACTGCAGAATTAAAAAACTTAATATCATCAGTGGATGTTATAGGTTGAAATTTATAGTTCATCCAGAAAGGGGTTAAGATGAGAATCATTACCCAGACCCACAAAACATATGTCACTTGGAAGGCGTTCTGCAAAGTTAATAATAAAATTAATCAGGAATGACACGCGAACTTGAAGTTGAAAATACCCAATAACTGAAATAGGATTTTTGCTTTAACAATATTAAGCACCTGAAATAGAACAAAGTGTATAAAACTCAGCACCAACTGAGGACGACCAAACCAGAAATATTTATCAGAGGCTTGAACCAGAGGTATTCCTTGGACTACGGCATGTCTCTCTGTTATCTCAAGTGCCATCTTTGTCAAAATAATTTGTAGCTTTGTGCCAACAATTAAGATAATCTGAAAGACACAAATTTAATTAGATATTGTATAATAATTTCTCCTTGTTAAGAAATTGTACTGTAAAGTTAGTGGGTTGAATAGATAAGAATGCACTCACAACTAGCGGAAGCAACGATGCCCAGAACAAAGCCTGCCACCCTGATATGGAAAAAGTTAAAAGAAGAACGTGTCAAGGCCGAAGCAAAGAAAAATTAGCAAAAGCGACAATCAAAAGGACACAATGTTAGCAATATTTGCAACAGATGAGTAACATACCGTTGACATTTAGGAGCAAGAATATCACAAATGATGCCCACAAAACCGGACTGCCAACATAGAGCAGAGAAGCGAGTAAGTATAGAAACTATAGCTAGCCACATAAATTCAGCTCCAGAACAAGGGTTTGATCTGAGACTTGGATAATTGAATCTGCATTTCCTCTAAGAATAATTACCTTACACCCACGACAGTCTTGTAGTCATCCTCAAGTGACCTTTTGATATACTTTTGGAAGTCAAATTTACTTCCAGGTGCCAAGTGAACCTGATAGAAAAGCAAACTTAATTATTAACTAAGTGAAAAGGAGAAACGGTAATCAAGTTGATAGATATAGGGTGGTCAGACGGAGAAAACTCACATTAATGAAACCATTACGGAGGGTTAAGTAGTCGGACCTACTAACAGACCTAAAAAATTGTCGGAAAAAGCACCCCTGCACGAAACATGTGTATAACAGTCTGATATGAGACTTTCATATGCTTATGCAGATAAGTTGAATTATCCAAAGCAACATCAGCAGCTTGGCCGCATCTATCTATAAACATTGAGGATAGTATCAGGAGCTTAAACTTACAATATAGAAAAAAATGGGAATCTTGGTCCAGAACCGGGTGTGTGCCCTCACAAAAGATGTCTCATGAGTGAGTCTGAACCTTGAAGTATCTGCGAGTTTCACAGTCAATATGCTGATCAGTAAGTACTCAAGTCTGTAAGTGAGAAACTAAAGATGGGATTTCAAGATTCACTCGGAGCCTACCATTTGTAAACTCGTAGTTGTTGGATGCAGTTTCCTGTTCCCATTTCTTCCAACCTCGGATCTGTAATGTCATAAAATGTAATGTCTTAACTCTAAAAATCGTGCCTAAGGGTCGATATCAAAGTAGAAACTTATTTTGTTGTACATCAAAGAATCATGTGCACATGTTTGGCATTCGTCAGATTCTTTGCACAAGAAGATATAACTTGAAATTAAAAGGAATAAAAGGAAAAACTTATTCTGAAGTATATATTGCCATCAATGTGCACAGCAACTGACAGTGTGAGCTTTATAAGTTGATAAAGAACCAAAATTTTGCATATTGAGTTACCTTAAGTCTTCCGAGAGCCATTGTAGCAGCACTGTAAATCACGTGGAATACTGCTAGAAAGAAGATGAGGATGTGTATATCATGAAGCCCGTCTATTGATATCAGCGCCCGTTTGTTCTTTTGAAAAGTCATACAAGTAAAGCTTCAAGTTAGAAATTACTAAAGTATCATATGGTATAGATACATTTAGATGTAAAAGCAACAGGTATTTCAAAACTTGCAGCAAAACTTTAGCCCAACTAAAACCTTCATTCGCACAGTCGTGTTCAACTTATTAGAAACACATTCTTGCTAGTTTGAAACTCCGAAATACTCCATTTCTTTTGGATATAGACTTGAAGCAAAACGAAATGAGTTTATGAAATGGTACTGGCTTTTGACAGCAAAAAATAAGTAAAGGTGTGATATCGATTCCACTTGGAGTCCCCTGGAATAAATGCAGAAATTGATCTGGGAACTCAGGTGTGACAGGTACTTCTAGAAAGTTGCACTTGCAAACACTTCGCTTCGACTAGATTGCAGCATATCCGGGCAAAACCCCGCGAATTTAACTTATTAAGACATTTTTAAGTCTTATTAGATAGCAAAAACAATTGCAAAATGATTTGGTAGAAACAAATAACAACTTTATGGACACATAATCAACGTGAAAGCAAATCTAGCTCTTTCACCGCAAATGTAAACTTACGGGTCTGCAATAGTCTCTATATTTCGAGGGGCTGCTTTCATCGTCCAGGCTACAAGGCAGCATGGTGTTTGACACATTGAGTGGTATGCATATTTCAGAGATGTAATCTTGAGTGAACACAAGCGTTAACGAGATGAAACCAAGTAGCATCAACTCTGCCACATCAAAACCGAAGTTAAGTAATGAAAAGGAACAATTCATTCATAATACTTCAACAGTAGCTAGAAATCACTATCTGACATACCCTCTTTAACTTTCTCCAATGCTTCAAATAGAGCATTCTTGTGCCTAGATGTTAACCACTGCACAGTCAACCATCTCGTCAGGCAAACACTTCATTACATATTATGTTCGAAACATAATTAAGCCCAAAAAACACATAAAAAGAAACCTTTATTTTTTATTTTTTGCACAATACAACTAAATAGTTTGGAAATTTCCAAGCTTTCAACCAACCGAATACGAAAAACCTACAGTGATTCAATCACACACACACACTACTGCAAGATCAATTTCAACACCTAATTAAACCAACTCAAACAGAGCAGGAATTTCTTTAGTGCTTAAAAATGAACAGGCAGAAACAAGATAAACAAACAAAGGAGCCTTATTAAACAACCATAATCAACCAAATGATCATTAATGGACTGTTTTGCAAGTACTAAGAAATATGTTAAATCTTAACATCAATGTTCTCAACAATTATCCTCTTTGACATACAATTGAAACTGCGAACTCTGTCATAGTCAATATTACAACTACATAATTACTGTTCATCTAAAAAAAATGTTAACAACTTGTGAAATTTTCCATCTTGGTCAAAACCATAATTACAGAACAAAAGGGCACTGAAATCCCAGCCAGATCAAGAGATAAAGTTACTATATTTAGCACATATTTAGTCAACGGGATCATAATTCTTGCAGAAAACCAGCTATTTATAGATTTGTCTAAAACCCAAGATAAATCTCATACCGTTCCAGCTTTGTGAAGACCCTTTTCCAAGCCCATAGAAAGGACAATAATCGAAGCACAGACACCAGCAACAGCCCATGTTGGTGTCAGCTCAAGATTTCTCGCCCTATCGGCATAACTCGACATTGTAAATGGACCGCTATAGATCAAGAAATCAAAAAAGACACCTTTTTATATGCCCCCTTTTGGAATGGAACTTGATGATCAAACTAGAGGTGTAATGGAAAGTAAAAATAGCTTTAGAATTGACTTGGAAAAGTAAGAATGAAAAGTTACAAGTCGTGAAGAAAAATGGAGTTTATGTTGAATGCATGAGAGATTGGATTGATTGGGGTATATATATGATGAAGCAGAAAAGCGGGTTGAATTTAGATTGTTGGAAAAGTATGCCAAGTTGTCTAGTTGGTAGCTACACAACAATGATGATATGGACCTATTAAGAGATGACTGCTGAATATGGAAGAATTGTTTAATTGGAGATGATAACTGAAACAAGAATTTGGAACTTCTGGTGAGGTGATTTAGGTACAACTTGGTTGAAAGATCAAACATGATTTTCTACTGTGTTTCTCTTCTTACTTCTTACTCATCAGATCATAGAGTGGTCAACATGATCTCATTCACAGAGATATTATATCAGATTAATGTACACTTTAGGCAAAATTATATGGTGTCCGATTCGATACTTAATAAATTACTTCACCTTTAGAAATGTATTTAGTAGCAAAGTAACTAATTAGCATATTTTCGACTAATATTTTCCAGTATCTTATCTGATCAACTAATCTCATTAATGTTACAGATTTATTTTCAATATAAACTTCGTAGAGTTGATAGTCTATTGTTCGTCATTAATGTAGAACATTAGTTTATATGCTACTTTCGTCACTAATACATGTAGCATTTAATAATTTGTGGAATAAATATGATTTTATGGAGTGTAAGTATAAATAAAGATCGTTTTATAGGATTAAATGTATTGATAAAAAAGTTTTGACTATGATTGAATATGAGTATAAGAACATCAAGATTTATCATGACATATTGTTCAGTCACGACAACGATGTGCATCTTAGTTGGTAATATGTTTTACCTTCACACTCTTTAGCCTTTTAAAAAGAAATTGTTCAATCATAAAAAAAATAAGTTTTTAATATGTAAGCTACCTCACTAATCTTATTTTCACGAAAAAGTTGGGATTTTCAAATAAAATATTCTGTTAATTTATTCTGGGTGTATATTGAGAATTTAAAAAAAGTAAATAAATTAATGAAAATGAGTGAACAATTGCTTACGTGATATCGATTTAACATTACTTTTTTAAGGTGTATATGGACTTTTTGGAGTGTGAATTGTCGGATTAATAATGGCACTAGCCATTAATATGTAGAGACGGAAGGATCAGGCAACGATACGCAGTCAAATGCAATGGCTTGGCTTCCAATTGAATGTTTCGTTCTCAAGGAACTTTCTTCCATAATTCTCTGCCCAATGACCGAGTAGATATCGATCGTATTCACAACCTATCATACAATCTTTAGATGCTTTCATATAGTATTTCCAATAACATATCCTATTAATAGTTAAAGTATATAAAATGCGAAATATTTTCAAACATTACTAGCTAAGCGCTCCTCGTAATATAATCATTTTCAAAATAAACTTATAAAACTTATAAATATTAACTATTAAGCTAGAACCTAACAAGGAATAACTACGTTTACCTTCACCTCACCCATGAATTTACTATTTAAGTCCTTAGATGTAATCTTGTTTATTATCCTGCATGTATAGTCAAAGCTATCTCTGTCAACTAATTAAAGGGCGATAATAAATATCCCAAATATCAAAATGCTAAAGTTAAATGCCAATAGCGTTAAAAATCGTAAAAAGTTTAAGAGTGTTTGCCACTCTCATAGTTGCAACGAAATAGCAATACGATAGATATGTATTTAAAATATAAAAAATGGGAATTAGTACACTTATAAAAAAATTATATCAAAATAATTAGCACGCGATCCTCACTTTGTGCTTAAGTGCACACGTCTATAGAACATCTTGTTCGACCACTCTTGGGAATGGTCATCCGCCTCGCCGTTTACAATGGCCAACCATTGAAGCTCCAACAGGAGCTCTATGGACGATGATAAGGACTCACGGCTGCTTCATCCTACAATGGCCATATGGCCATTGCACTTTGATACAGAGTAATTTTAGAACCGAGTAAATTTCCTTCTAATCACAACGTAGACCAACTGTCTTCCAGATAATTCTTCTCTAAAGAATAATGTAAGGGTGTTTGTATTAGGCTAAGTGATGGATCCCTCTATGAGCTTCCTCTCGAAATTTTCCTGCAGAACAAAGGTAAGGGGTTAGCCCTCTATGACCGACTTGCCTTGGACAAGTCGGTTAGTAGAATCAACTATAGCCTTCCTCTTGGAGCTCTGATGTTTGGGTAGGGGGATGAATTAAATGATTACCATTAATGAGGAAGGTATGTCTGGTATTTATATAATTCACCAGGGGACAAGCATCCCTTGATTGATGGATCTTGTACCCCAAGTATGTCCCAATGCATTCCCCTCGAACATCACCATTCCTCTCGGAATGGATCTCCAAACTATGTGGCGGACAAGGTTTATTCCCCTCGGATGAATAGTGAATCTGAGGGGAATTACCCGTTCTTCTCGGATGCTATATATATATATATATATATATATATATATATATATAGAATTATATAATTTTAACGATTTTTATAATTTTTCGTTCTCTACAATTAGATACCACTCTTGACTATATTTCGATTATTTTAATTTTACAACTTTTAAACGCATATTTAAATCTTAATAAAATAAATTTTAAAATTAATTTTGAAAATGCGATTTTATTAATTTCAATTTATAAACACTCTTGAAATATGGTTGTCCAGGTAATTTATTAGGGAGAAATTTTCACTGTAGTGATCAACAAGGTGGTCATCCCTGTAACTGCAACTATTCATGTCATCCACATGATCTATTATCTAGAATGGTCTAAAATAGTAATTACACCTCATTTTTCATAGAATTTGAACATGAGAATTAAGTTCACAACATTAAAAACTCAAAATAAGACAATAGTATCATTTTATTGAACTGTTAGCTAGGTCTATTCGCACTTGCCCGCCAGTCAGTTCTGATTTCCAATTTAGCGACAAACAATTCTTCTGAAAAACCACACACGTTTCCATAGAATAATTGACCAATTTCAAAATGAAATTAGAAAGAATAGGTAGCAAGAAAGAATCAGCATCTTTTGCTCCCAACCAAAAGGAAAATGAAAAAAAAACCTCTTCTTTATAAAACTCAATTTACCACTACATTTTCAACTAGCTTTTCAGTTTTATAAACCTTTTTTATAAAAAGTTTATTATGTAAACGTGCAGCTTTTTAAACAAACTAGTTGAAAAACTAGTTAGTTTGATTAGCTAACCAAGTTAATTTGTTAAAAAGAAACTACTTAACCAGCTACATTTTCAGCTAGTTTTGCTAAACATGACTTAATTACAGTTATTGCATTCCTACGAGTTGTCATGATCCTATTTTGTGCACGATTTTACAATTCGACTCCATTTTCATTTTCTAGTGCAAATTAATTTTAAATTGAAACTGTATTATTACATCATAATTCGAGTTATCATCTAAAGTGAAGTAGTACATGAATTAGGCATGGGGGTGCCTACCACTTCTTACCGATATCCAGATGCAGCGGAGCCGGGCTGAGGAAACCTCCGAAATAGTACTTGGGATAATTCATTTGCATCAATGAGTATGTTCAATTTTACGGTCTGTGGTTAGACAACGACTTATCAGTTATCAATCATTACACATAAAACAGCATGCATTTTTTATGTGTGCAACGAACATGCCAAGTAATAGAGTTGAGATCAAAGAAAGACTTGGTCAAGTCAATTTATATGTGCAGTCTCCGAGTGGTGAAGGCTAAACATGCATTGGATATGGCCTTCTATTCTAATAAGCCTTTCTTTTATCTCTTTCTTTAGTACTACTTGCTTTCGTTAATTAACTAAACACATTTATTTATCATGAATTCAAAGAAAATTCATATGGATAAATAATAGTACTATATTAAAATCACATCACTCCAAATTTAATAGGGTTCATTTCGAAAACTTTTAAAATTCACTACTCACTAAAACATTTATTCTCTTCAACTGAAAATCCACTCTATTTAGTTATATTATTTATTATATTTCAGTTTAATATATTTTAATTTATTAGAAAATAATATACACTATATATATGGTTGAAGATAAGGTGTGAGGGAGTGCATTGGTACTGGGCTAATATTTTACCCGGCAATCAGTATATGTTAATTGACTTTGATTTAACATGATTGGATGAAGACCAATGTATGCCTTTTGAGGGTAAACGACATTTTGTATGATTGCAGTATGGAGTTTAATTATGGAGTTTAGTTGAGTTTAAAGAACAAATGATTTCACTTGATGGGTACGTGGACTTTCATGTAGTTTTGGTTTCAATTTCTATTCTTTTTTCCTTCATATTTTATCCTAGGATAACTATTTGGGATTTTATGAAGTATGAGGACATGTCTGGTTGTTATGATAGGCATGATAATCACAATTTCACAAGGGGTTATTAGATGTGTATATTTTGGGTGTGGTTTAGACCACTCCTAGGTTACCGTAAATAATGGTGATCATTGACGATGACCACTCTAATAACCACTGCAGATGAACATGAATAGTATTTTTTTTATATTTGTTTCTAACATGTTTAACATATGAAAAGTGGTTGGATGTTGAAATTAATCAAATTGCATCTTTAAAATAAGTTTTAGAATTTATTAAGATGAAATCAGACGGTTACTGCAGCAGCAACAACAACAACAACAACATGATTATTCAAAGTGGAGGAGATTTTGAACTTCAATTGTGTTTGTCATTGTAGTGGAGTCGATCCATTATGGCTTTCAGATGTGCATGGGATCTCCTCCTGAGACCAACAAGAACAGTGTCACCGGATAACACTCCTTCATCCCAAATCTGTCTTACTCTGATGAAAATCTGGTCTTTGCTCAAGTCTATGAATCCGGGTTCTTCACTGAATTGTTGGTAGATCTTTCGAAGGGCATTATCTTCATTCTGGGAGAATTGCGCTAGTTTCGACATGATTGCGTTTAGAATGAAGTAGGAATGAGAGATAGTGGAATGAGATAGGAGGATTAGTAGGTTATTTATAATAAGGTGTTGTGACTTGGTTAGTTGGGGAGTATCACATGTTCGGTGGAGAACGAATTAGGTGGAAATGTGGAATGGGCAACAACTTCAGTTATACAGATACAAGATGAACAACTACAACAAAATGAATAACAAGAACAACAACAAAAACATCAAAGTAAAGTTGATTTTGGAATTCAATTATTCATGTCATTGAATAGGAGTAGGTCAATCTGTCTCGCAGAACATCACGGGATCTCCCCTTGAGACCAACAAGCACATTGCTATCGGATAATACTCCTTCATCCCAAATTTGTTTCACTCTTCTGAAAATCTTGGTTTTGCTCAAGTTTGTAAATTCAGATCTTCACTGACTTGTTGGTAGATCTTTCGAAGGGCATTATCTTCATTTTGGGAGAAACCCCAATGTCCTGACATGTTTGAGTTTAGAAGGAAGGAGGATTGGTAGGTTATATATACATGAGATAGTGGAATTAGTTAGGTGGAGAAGAAGCGCATGGTAGATGAAAAACAAGTTAGGTGGAAAGAAGCAGATGGTAAATGGAAAACAACTGCATTCATACATTGAAATCATACGGATACAACAAGAAGAACAACAACATTTCAATCCTAATACATGGTTGAAAGTGAAAACAAACAACAAGCTACAATATTTAAATCCTAGTCGAACTGAAAGAAAAGCACACAACAACAAACTAGAACGAATCAAAGGCCGAACTCGTCCTTGAAGCTCTGCAGGATACCCATGTTCGTTGGTGTCAATGATGGTTTCTCTCTTAGCCGAATCATCATTTTGTATTTATTGAAATTAGTTTGCTCATGGTTGCTCGAAGCTAGTGTTCTCACGTCCTCAGACTTTCTTTCGGCCTTTTGTCGAATTGCTTCAATCCTCTCTCACTTAACCTGAAGCCTCTCTTGCTCAAACTGCCTCCTTTCTTCCATCACTTGTCGTTCCATTCAAGCCTCTTCTCCTCAATTGTGTTTATTACTTGGAATGATTGAGATAAAGTTTCCATGACGGAACTTCCACTAGTCCCTCCTTGCTTTTGAAAGGCCTTTGCATTATCACGATCCATAGGCCTCTTCAATACAGCTTCACTTCCATCATCACTCTGCTTGAAACCCCTTTTAGTACCGCTCCCACCACCACTTTTTTCAACATTAACAGGTTCGTCTTCATTACCTTCACCTCCAAAATGCAGTTGCACTCTGTAAGTCGACGCGCTAGAGAAGCTTGAGAAATTCATTTGAGATTGGCACTGTGGATAGTCTCTCATCTCGTGCCAACAATGTTCAAGATTGAACTTGTTATTGTGCCTCTATTTGTATAGCTTTTTTGTCATACGGATAACCTCATTTTGAACACTTTTACCTCCAATTTCACGATTCGCATTGTCATAGGTTGAGACAAAGTGGTTGAGCTCTTCCTTCATCCGAGTCCATCTCCCACGTAGTGAATTAGCAATTCGGTTGCGGATGCCGGTTAGTGGATGTTCATCTTGAAGGTTTTGATCTCAAATCTTCTTGACATCAGTGAACATGTTGGTATACGTCCGGTTAGTGCCTTTAATCGGAGCCTCGCTCAAACTCATGAAGATTTTGATGAGAGCTCTATCCTCATCTTTAGAGAACGTCAGATGCTTCTCCGACTTTGCATTTGGATCCTCGGATGCTTCCTCTGCCGCATCGGACATGCCCACGTTCTTCTTTGCTCTCTTCTTGCCATTTCCTTTGTTTTGCCGCTTGTGGTGGTGTTAGGACATATCAACAAACATAGGACTGTCGTGGAAAAATGAATTGTAGGCTCCGGTAGTATCGTAGGTTGGTGTTTCGTGGAGTTGCGGGTGCCGGGTAGTATTGATTTAAAAAGGTCGGTATTCGATCCGATATACCATTCATCATCAAGAATTGGTATGTCGTATGATCTTGGTAATTCCGATGTTTGGAGTGTTTGGGGTGGTGTTCGAATGTTTGGAATTGGGAGTAGACATCTTAGCGTTTTGAGTTAAGAAGTAGATGAGAAGGGGAAAATGAAGTGTGGTGAAATGAAGTGAATGATGGTTGTATTTATAGAGTGCGATAAAATATAACTGTTGGAGATTTTTTGTTGCCTAAGTCTTAGAAAAGGTAAGATTTTCCTAAAAAATAGGAAAGTCAAGAATTTTGAGGTTTTTGTTTTTGCAGTTTTTAAGTTTTAAAGGTCTGGCCGGCCGAGTTTCATAAAAACCGCCAACATACACATTTTTCGTTATGGTTTCAAGTTGTTAGGATTGAAGTTACAGTTACAATTTTATGTATATTCGTTTATGTTTTAAGAGATATAAGAGATAAGGTGATGTTTTAATGCATCGGTATTGTATGTTTCAATTATTGTTTTAACTTCATTTGTTAAATATTTAATCAATGGTAAATTATTATTTTAACTTCATTTATTAAATATTTAATCAATGGTATGATGGTTCAATAAGTTAGATGATAGTTTTAAGATGATTTGTTATAGTTGTAAGTGATACTTTAATATCAGTAAATCAACAGTAAACAAGTCTTAAAATTTCATGTGTACCATTAAAATATGGATAAACAAGTTTAAAATAAGCTACTTGCAAAATTCAATTATTACAATATTATTGATGCACATACAAACTGAGTTGTTACGATTAAATTTGTTGGTGAACTTAGACACTCTGTCGTTTCTTGCTTCAATACTGCAGTGACACATTTGAGAGACATATCCATCAAACTCGTGATGTTATCATCGATCAGTACCTGCTTAAAAGTTAAAACCATAACAATTCTTATTAAAACTAGCACAGTCGTGCTAAAAATAATTTTAAAAAAAAGTATGAACACGAAACACAAGCTAAAAAACAGTAACATTGTAACATTGATTCTTAAAATTATAACAGTATCTTCTAAGACGATAACAATGCCTCTTATAACTATAACAAATCAGGAACATGCAACACGAATTAAAACTAATAAATCAATTCTTAAAATAATAACGATGTTTTTAAAAATATTAACAATGATTCTTAAAACTATAACAAAACATAATAATGCGAAACGAGTTACATACAGTAAACAAAACATGAAAATACAACACAAGCTAAAAATAATAAAGTTGATGCTTGAATTAATAATATTGTCTCTTAAAACTACATCAATGACTCTTAAAATTATAATAGGGCAAAAACATGCAACGCAAGCTATAAACAATAATATTGGTGCATAAAATCATAATATAGTCTATTTAAGTACAACAATGCCTCTTAAATTATAATGGACAAAATCATGCACCACAAGATAAACATAATAATATTGATGCTTAAAACTATAACAGTGACTTTTAAAAATATATCAATGCATCTTAAAACTATAATAGAGCTAGATTATGCAACACAAACTAGAAACTATAAAAATAATTACAGTAAGGTACGTATATATTTGATTTTAGATGTGAAATATTGTCATCAAAGATTTTCAGATATGACGAGCAAGCCTCTTCATCATTTTGGATTTGTGAATTTGAACATTATAACTACCGAATCTGAAAGTTTTAAAGATCAAATCATGAAAAACACACAAGCTAAAGACAGTAATATATATGCTTAAACTATAACATTGACTCGTAAATATGTAACAATGCATCTTAAAATATAACAAATCGAAAAAATGCAACACAAGCTAAAAACCATAAAAATAGTTGTTAAAATTGTAAGGTACGTACGATTTGATGTTCAAATCTGATATATTTTTTAAGATCTAAACATATTTTCATGAATGATTTCTAAATCTGGCGAGCTAGCTTCTTCATCGTTTTGGATTTGTAAATTTGAACGTTATATCAACTGGATCTAAAAGTTGTAAACATCAAATTATGAAAATTGAATCAAGAATCATGAAACACACCCATGACACCTATAAAACACACATAAAACTCGGAATATATCGGAAACACACACAAAGAAAAAGAGGTTTTTACATGATTGACGTCCATGGAAGCTATTTAGAAATCCGGTGGAAACAAGGTGGAAACGATGAAAATCAGACGAGAAAACGATATATCGGAAGAGAGAAACTCACAAAACACACACAAACACATTTTACTATGTGTTTTTTCTTTTTTCCAATTTTCAGCATATTTGAGATCTATATATAGGCAACCGGTCCAGTCTGTTTCTAAAAAAATCATGTATTCGGTTCATTTAACCAATTTTTATCATTAAAACCAGATTTTCTTATATAAGAAAAAAGTCTTTCCTTTTACTATAATTACTTTTTTTTATTTTTTAATATTTTTTTAATTTAATTTAAAAAAATTAATTTTGTTATGAAAATGACCATATAACCGTTAGTGGTAGGGTCTTGGACCTTCACTCGGCTACTTCTAGAGTTCTAGGCATTGGCTGATCTAACGGCCGGCTGGAACCCTTTCGACCGTGTTTACGAGACGCCAGTGTAATTGGTCACTTCTATTGGGAGTGATCTTTTAGCACTCTTATCTCATGAACTACCACAACTTAAAAAAGGAAAAGAAAAGGGGATTTAAAAGAAATGTAGCTAATGCACAAGTTATTGTCTTCCAAATTGAACTCCTGAATAAGAAGTGTGAAAACAATACACACAAATACAAATGCACCGAAAGAGAACCAGAGCGCACAGCCATGAAGATTGATGCATTGGAAGTGGCATAAGATCATTGCATTACTGGCTAAATCTGCCTTCTTGTTTATGTAACTGGAGTAGCAGGATACTCTCGCAGATTGAGGCGAAGAATATAAGGAGCTGCCACAGAACCACAATACAAATACTCCCCGAGTTTGATCCCACTCGACACCAATGATGCACCGTGATCATAATAGTGTGCGATCGGTTTCCCATCCAAATCAACAGCAACAGCTCCTCCATTTTTCAGAAGTACTGTTAGTATGTTTATATATCTGTTCATGATCGACGTTACCTTCCTGAGAAACGGGTATCTCTGTGCAAGATCCCAAAGATACGATGGTCCCTGCCATATTTCCATATATACGGTATCAGATATCAGTGATTTCAGCCATAAGGTCTACAAGTTTTGTTTATGCAGGAGAATGATGTTAGATAGCATTAAGTACCGAGGATAATGCAATCCAGTATCTTCCTTCTCCATCATATCTTATATTGTCAGGAAACCCAGGCAAGTTTTCGACAAATATGTCAACAGATCCTTTTCTTGGCCCTTCGATGTAGAACTTTTTGCACCGTCGCCTGCAATTTCAGACAACACAAGTGATCTGAATCAATACAGCTGTTAACCCCACAAAAAGATAGTTGAAATTTTTAAGTACATGATCAGATGGATAAACTTACATGGGAGTTTCACAGAAAATGACGAAAGTCTGGTCTTCAGAAACGGCAACACCATTTGCAAAGTACAAATCTGGAACCAGGACTTTGGTTTCTTTGGTCGACGGGTTGTAGCTAAGAAATCTCCCATTAGGGTTACCCTCAAGAGTGTCTGGATAATACTCGTGGATACCATACTTTGAAGAAGCATCGGTGAAGTAGAGTGTTCCATCCGGACCAATATCAACAGCATCTGTCAGCTTGAATTTCGTACCATCAGCCTCATCCGTCAGTAATTCAACGATACCATCCTTGCTAATGTTCAGTAGCCCCTATAGACCAGAATTCCTTGATTATGCATATGCTTGAAATTGTGAACTCCGTTCACAAAATGCACACATTGCCTATTTGCCTCAATTCTAAACATAACAACAGACTTCAGTATGATCCATGCCCCTCACTAAACCTTAGAGATTCATTCTATCATAAACTCTTTCAACAAAGATGGTTTCGGTCAAGACGAAAACTTGACGCACCTTAAATATCCACATTCATGCGTTGGTTTCAATTCACAAATTAATAACTTTGCAACCGTCTAACATAAGTAATTCGAACAAGAACAGGTCTGAAGTCCGAACATATTTGGCTGGGAAGAGAAGCATAAAGCTGCTCTCAAGTCTTATTAACTGCTCCAAACCACATCACATACTTAAATAAGGTGACTGATGAACATTGAGTGACTAAACATCTCCATCAGGCACCTAATTCTTTACAAACTTAGTTAGACCTGACTCATTTTGGCAATACATTCTGTTAAAATATCCACTGTTTCATCGAATTGCATACATTTTTCATCAATGCTAGCCACTCATATCAAACTGTATACTTTCATACTTTCCAGTTTCCACAATCTTTATCTCATGATTTACACCAAACCAACTAACAACACGCATATACAATTTCTTGTATGTCAACCTCGCTCAATGCATCTACTACCACTCACAGACTATCTTGGATTTGCATCAAATTACATATGGATTCCCATAGTTTGTAAGTAGTATTAACCTATTAAAACACCGCAAATGATCCAAATTTGTTGGAATCCTTGGCATGACTAAATTACTATTCACGAGCATATAGCTAAAAAAAATATCGTACTCACATAAAATCGAGTCACTATAATATATGCCATATGGGGTGGGTCCACCATAGAAAAGTGAACGACGTAAGCAAGCATCAAAATAAAACAAAACAAAAACTAACAAAAATGAGATTTCACCAAACCTTAATCGTATCAGCAACAATGACTTCACCATTGAATCCATGAACAAGACCCAACGGTCTTCCACCCGTAAACACCCATTTCTCCACCACAGCATCCGAATGATCATCACTCACCTTCACCCTGCTGACCCACCCATCGGCGCAACCGGTGTAAATAAGCCCCGTTTTCGGGTCATACGCTACATCTTCTGGCGCATCCAGCTGGCCTTCGCCGATTCGCTGAGAGCCATTTAGCATGCGACTGTTGACATTCTGAAAAACGGTGATCGGTTCACGGAGTTTGAGAAGCTCGTGGTCGGGGATTGAAGACGCTTCGAACGTGTCGAGCTGGTAGAGGTATATGGCGGAGAGGATTGGGAGGAGGAGAACTGCTGTTATCCATGCTATTGCTGTGTGACTCTGCATTTTTGCGAGAGAAAATGGGATTTTTTTGGTTTGTTAGATTTTCTGTTTGGTGGACTCTTGTTATATTCCTACGAGGCTATGATCCTCCTATCAGTGATCAGTAGTGGTCGTAGTATCGAACTTTTGATGCTGATGATGATTTTGTTTGTTTAGTTTTCGTCTTTTCAACAAAAATCCAAATGTCGCTTTCGAGTTTAAAGATTGCACGGACTATTCTAGGTGATCAAGCTCTAATCCGTCTTTTTGAGGAATTTAAAGATGTACTTTGATTTTAAAATAATACTAATAAAAGGTCTAATTCAACTCCCAACAGGGAGAAAGTCAATTTTGCTCCGCTTCTATGGGTTTTCTTTACGCGCAATTACCACTTTGCATTCGTTGTGATTTTTAGTCCACAACTTAGACGAATTGGCAAATGTAGTCATAATTCGCCGAATTACCGGCGAACTGAGCCTAGCTGGCATTTTTTTGGCTGACTGGGCGATATGGCCACACTTCGTTGGCTGACTTGGCGTGACACTTCACCTTGTTGATTTACTACTACAAACTAAAGCAGCTCCACTACCACTGATGGACTAGTGGCCGTTTCCACAACCTAAAACCACTGTAGTGCTGCCTCTCTCCACCACATCCACAATGTCATCTCTCCCCTTCCTCCTCCTGACCATCTCCCTCTCCTTCCTCTCCACCCACTCCCACTACTTCCCCTCCAACCTCGACTGGAAACCCGCCCGCGCCACCTACTACGCCTCCTCCGACAACTCCCTCGACACCGTTGGCGGCGCCTGCGGCTACGGCGACCTCGAAAAGCGCAGCTACGGCAAAGCCATCGCCGCCCTCAGCTCCACCCTCTTCCAAAAAGGTCAAATCTGCGGCACCTACTTCCAAATCCGGTGCGTCGAGGATCTCCGATGGTGCATACCCGGAACCTCCACGATCGTCACCGCCACCAACTTCTGCGCTCCCAATTACGGCTTCGAATCGGAGGCCGGGGGCCGGTGCAACCCTCCGAACTCACATTTCGTCCTCCCGATCGAGTCCTTCGAGAAGATTGCGGTTTGGAAGGCGTAGAATATGTCGATTCAGTACCGGAGGATCAGGTGTAGGAAGGAGGGAGGGGTTAGGTTTACGGTTGGGGGTGCGAAGGTGTTTCTGTCGGTGCTGATTAGCAATGTGGCTGGTGTCGGTGTACGTGAAGGGATCGAGGACCAGGTGGTTGCCGATGGGGCGGAATTGGGGGCAGAATTGGCATATCAATGCCGATTTTAAGAAGCAGCTGTTGTCGTTCGAGCTGACGGGGAGTGGCGGGGTGACGATGGAAAATTTGATCATGATGTCAAGATTTGAACATCAATAGGATTCAATGCAAGATGCTGAAACATTTTGACAGCAAATTTGATGGAAATGCAATGGAATGTGGTTATTCAATTCTATCTTTAAGTTGTTTATTCAGTTGGCTATCTTGAAGTATGATGATTTCATAATATTAGCAGGATTCTTGTTGCATTTAATTGAGGTGTCACGCCAAGTCAGCCAACGGAGTATGTTTTTATCTCCCAGTCAGCCGAGAAAATGCCAGCTAGGCTCAGTTCGCCGGTAATTCGGCGAATTATGACTAAATTTGTCAATTCATCTAAGTTGTGGACTAAAAATCAGATGTGGTGCAAAGTGGTGATTGCGCGTCCCAAACATCCCATAAAAGTGGACCAAAAGTACCTTTCTTCCCTCCCAACATGTAAAAAATATTAATCGAGATAGGGTTATTTATGTTTAGATCCATTATATCTTCTCTATAAAAAAAAGTCCTTGTATAATTCGAAATATCGTAAACACTTCATAATCTCTACCCGATCAACTGTCCAAAGAAAGTCAACGTTAGTGTTGACTGAGTCATCAATTATAATGAAAATATATATATATATATATATATA
>JAYMSP010001630.1:0-30187 GCA_036897095.1 Plantago elongata | reverse complement strand
TATATATATATATATATATACTCCCTGCGTTCCAACTTCATCTTCCCGTATTTCATTTTGGTTCGTCCCAACTTCATCTTCCCATCCCTTAAATAGAAAATCTCTATCATACTTTATACAATATGTCCTACTTTATCTATTTTTTTCCCCTATTTTATCAACATCTCTCCTGCTTTATCACCTTCTCCTCTACTTTATTCAATTTTCTCTTAAAACTTGTTCCTGGCCCCACGGGAAGATGAACCTGGGACGGAGGGAGTATATGTTTTCCCTGTTCTATGGCTGCAAGTTCAATAGTTCTTTCAACGTATGAAAATGCCATTGCATTTCTTGATAAA
Organism: Plantago elongata; assembly: GCA_036897095.1. Taxonomy (NCBI): domain Eukaryota; kingdom Viridiplantae; phylum Streptophyta; class Magnoliopsida; order Lamiales; family Plantaginaceae; genus Plantago; species Plantago elongata. Next base: position 29,849 of record JAYMSP010001630.1, on the reverse strand, counting down.
TTATTATATTAGTCATGCATTGGTATCATGGTAAACATTAAACAATAAAGGTTCTCAAAGCAAGGTAGGACATATCAAGCTTTCATATATGGTCAAATAGACAAACGTTTACCTGAAATATGTTGGAAGCCAAGACAAGCAGGTAAAATGACCCCAACTTCCACAAAAGTGAGTATAGATCATAGCCCAGACGGCTTTGCTTTTGAAAAATTCTTTCCATGGAACATCCTACAGATTTGCAAGAGAGGTAAGATGGAAGGACGGACACTACTTCATTTTTATTTCCAAACCTCAATTAGCAAAATTTTATATTTAAATGTTACTGCATTTTTATAAATCTCAAAAATGGAAGTATAGATCAGATACAAGACCTGTGCAGAGCTACCCAACTCTTCCAGTGACGATCTTAATGACTTATTCCTTGGATCCGCCTGAGGCCCTGAAAAAGGATGGAGTTAAAGTTCAGTGCCTAAACCATAATGTAATACAGTATATTATTCGAAACACCATACATGTTAACACAATTTGGTATTGACAACTGACATAGGAGACAACAAAGCGCAGCTCAGTTGGTAAGACGCTTCACCTCCAACCAATCGAGTCACCCTTTAGCCGTTTCGAAAAAAAGACAACAGACATAGGAAACTCCCGATAAACTTATCCTCTGGCAGCCAACGTACACTGCTTATCACTAATTTATGTAATTTGCAACCATTCAAGGAATACAACAGAGCATGCAGGGGCGAATGCAGAAAATTTATCCAGAGGTATCGAAATTTTTTAAATAAAAATATTTAGGCTTTTTTTTAATTAATCGTATACTATTATAGTTTAAGAGTAATATGTGGTGTAGTTCAGAGACAATTGACCATATGATAATAAAATGAGAAGTTCTATGTATACAAAAGATGTAAAATTATAAAGAGGAGAATGAATTATAAATAGGAATGATTAAAATAAAAATAATAAACGACAACAAAGTGCAGGTCAGTTGGTTATATGCTTCACCTCCAACCAATAGGTCGAGTCACCCCTTTGTCGTTTCAAAAATAAAAATAATAATAATAAACAAAATACATGATACTTAGGTAATAATTCCTCATAATCTTTAGAACTCTACAAAAAATTTGAAAAAACAAAATACATGACACTTCGGTAATAATTCCTCATAATATTTTTAGAACTCTAAAATATGTGAAAGAGGTAAAACACTAAAAGTATAATATAAAGAGGAGAATGAATTATAAGATGTAATGATCAAATAAAATATAAAAAACAAAAATGAACATGGCACCTAGGCCCTAGCAGGAGGTTAAAAAAGTTTCAATAATTCCTCATAATTTTTAGAACTCTAAAATATGTGAAAGAGGTAAAACACTAAAAGTATAAAGAGGAGAATGAATTATAAAAAGTAATGATTAAATAAAATATGAAAAACAAAAATGAACATGACACCTAGGCCCTAGCAGGAGGTTGAAAAAGTTTCTAAAACAGGTGTTATTGACTCCTGCATGATTCGAACAAATGACCTGGCCCTAATGAATCAATTATTGCACAGGACATACCACTCGGCCACTCCATTAGTTTGTTAACTTTGTGTGAAACTATCTATATATAAAACTATTACTATTTGAATAGGGGTAGTACTTTCACACCAAAAATCAAGTGGTTGCGGTTGAGTCCGCATGAGCCTATATGAGTCGCCCCTGAGAGCATGAGCATATTGAATTCTTGATTACTGGGAGCAGTAGAATTTTCTTTCTTTCCTCTCTTTCCTTCATTTACTGAATTCTTGCAATCACGTTTTTTTCTATGACTTCATGCTATTCATTGCATTCCTTCCTACTCTTCGTTTTTTATTTGCTTGTTTGCTGTTCTTCATCTCTTTCACACTTGATTACCTTCATAATATGAAATTGCTGCACTCTTCATTTTCTCCCAAAATCTCGAAGTAGAGCCAGTTACATCACAGCCCTCCTAGATTAAAGCTTATATGTACTTTCCCCAATAAAGGAGCAAATGTGAAGTGCAGGCAGAAAATGAAAAATTATGAAGGTGCAAATGCAATTGTTGTCATGTGTAAACGTCAGAAGGATAAATTTTAATAATATAAAGTTAAAAAAAGGGAGTAAATGTAAATTAAAACTTTAGATTAATTTTCCTACTGTTTTTATGTTTCAGTTAGACATCGAATTACATGACAAATAGACACCATCATTATGCTTTACGAACCAGACTTTAAGCCAAAGTTATTTCCAAGTGTTATCTCACTAATTCATAAATTATTAAACCTCCATAGCATAAGTTGATCCAATTATCCAAAGATGAGGATATTACTCATAGCCATCACATTACCTACTATTCTGATTCCAGTATGCCTTGGACTTTACATGTAATGGAAACCGAAGAGCTAACTAGCTGGAAAGGATTCTGTAAGAACCCATTTGGTCATAAAACAAATAGGAAATATTTCAGGAAAAAAAGTAAAAGGAAATGTGACATACATGAAAGTTGAGTTGCACTCGGAGAAATTTGATCTTTTTGAACAAACTGAAATCCTGTAAACCTGCATTATGGTTAAAAGAGTTATGTGTGATAGATTAATCAGTGCTATATTTTGTCCATAGGAAACTCAATATGTTACATTAAACAAAAAGAGTAGAGTAGATTATGTTTCTAAAATGAAATGGCACATATTCAGAGTAATTCTCTTCATACTCTTATTCCCGTTATGCTCTAATTGTTGGTCAAGGAAAGTGTACTGTAGTCTAAGTCCTTCATTATCTTACCATGTTATACCTAGCGAGCCAAAAATGTAAAAGACGGATTCCCAGCCATAGACTTGTATAAGTGGAGGAGCCAATAGAAGCCTGCAAGTAGCAAAACATGAAACTCCATTCAAACTCAACCACCAAAGATGACTTGACATTCTTAATGCAGAATACCATACTGCTAAATTACAATTATAATCTACTATCACTTTGCAAAAGGGAAGGAAATCACAAGAGAAAACTATGTGCATTATGATTATATGGATATATCAATAGTTGCATGAAATTTTTCTAGTCCAATACCCCATCAACTGAACTTATGAAGAAAGCATTAACTTCACCACATCCATTCGAAGGGTTCAACATGGATCGGCTCTTTTTGTAGTAAATATACAATTAGCAAAGCACAAGTAATAGTACTTCAAGGCAGTACCAAAAGATTATTACCCCAATACGCTTCCAACACTAAGACCACCAAAAACAAACGATACTGCACGTGATCGCTCTTCTATCGGAATTGTCCTGTAACAATTTTTGATGTTAATTAAAATACAATTAAGTGAAGACATAAGCAACTACAAGTGCAGCCCCCACAAGGACACACAAGTGAACAAGAGCATGAGCTTTGCGATGCAAGGAGTTGGGGTCGGTGTACTGTTGATGCATGAGTTTACTTAGAATTCAATAAAAAGAAAGTTACCAGAATCGTAAAACAGATAATAATAACTTATCCGAATCTTAGGTCAGAATTATAGAACCACTGCAACGTGATCGAAGATTCATAGATCACATGTAAAAGAAGAATCATGATTATAAATTTTGTCAGAAAGTTTTCACATCTGGCCCAAAAAATCAACCATATGTCTAATGCATCTCAATCTCAAACCTACCAGCTGCCATGCTCTTTTCTTCTAGCATTGCATAATATAACAACTACGATTTGATGTCTAGACTCTAGAACCCACTATTCTTGGCCTTCATTTATTACTCATGGGCAGATCACACGGCTCTTTTGGAAAGAGCAGCTGATAGCTTGAGACCCAAACAACCCATCAGACAATAAAGGGAAGTGTGAACATACTGTCTCAATATATACAGTATCACACTAGTGCAACTATAACTTGTAAAGTATTTAAATATATCATCTATAGCGGTGTAAAATTTATTGAATAAGAACTACCAACTAGAATGTATTCCCTCCATCCCGAACTCAACTTCCCACTTTCCATATTTGTCCGTCCCAAACTCAACTTCCCCTTCCTAATTTGGAAAGATTTATAACCCTCTATGATTATAATAATACTATATCTCCTACTTTATTCACCATCTTTCATACTCCCTCATACTTTATTCACTCCCTTTCCTACTTTATCTACGGACCAACGGGAAGTTGAGTACGGGACGGAGAGAGTATAACTTATAATCTAATAGAAATAACAAAACCCACCCCTCACTAACAGATGTTCCAATAAGTACAATTCTAATATAGTGTATCAATTATATGGAGGCAATAAGATCGTGTCCGTTCTCCAAACTCAATCACAAATATGAATGAACCACAGCCATAGGGGCTATTACATCCATCACCCCTACTACTAGACCTGCAGCCAAACTAATCCTGGCATTGGAACAAACATATAAACTCTCGATAAACACATAAGCTCTCAATATGTAATTATGTATACTTCAATTACACACAGGACAAAAAAATCCATGTCCTCTGCTGAAAATGAGGCCACGTCAACTTTAATAAGAGAATAAATTCAAATCTTCCAATTCAAATTACTTAATTCTCAATACACATCCCTAACGTTTATAATAGCACAAATAGTTTCCACGTTATTGGGTTGGTCAACATAATAAATTGATTTTGAACAGATGTGTAATTGTTCCAAAGTTAGGACTATGAAATAGTTAGTGAATTTATTAGGGGTTCACCCTCCATTTTCTGCTCTTAGGTTTGCACCCTTTCATTCTGCAAGGGTGCAATTTCCAGGCCTTTTAGCAGCTTCACTATTCGCATTTGTTCTTCAATTGCATATTCGAGCTCAATATACATGTTTACGCATTAAATTGATGAACCCAATGGTCAAAAGGCATACCTTGCTATCATATCAGTGGCAGCTGAAGGTGAAACACCTTCACCTATTCCAACCTGAAATTGTCAAATGTATTGGTCAGTATCTAAGAGAGGAAGATATATAATCTGCACGGCATGTGTTAATTTATAGTTGAGCTTGCTTATCAAGGCTCAAGTTGCTGCAAAATCAGAAACATGGTCATGCCGTCATGCATTAATAAGATAGTACTTTAGCCCATAGTTTTCCTTTTTCTTTTTCTCCTCATGGAGTTTTAGAGACCATTGAGAATTACCAAAATCCTGGTGAAAATAAGCGCTGGCATAAAACCCGCAACAACAGGAACCAGCGCCGTAGCCAAAGACCAAGATAGGACTCCCAATTCAAGAACTTTTCTGCAAGAGAAAGTTGACTAATTAAAACCAATCTAATTGAACAATTATATTCCATTAGTCGAATTACTGCATTTGTTGGACAACCAGATTTGAAGTGTTTCCATGATGAATCAAAAACAAGCCAGGAGATGCAACTACAATTTTGCCTTAATGTCTTGCCAATAAAACTCACGTAGCAGAATTTGACCTAAGAAACTAACCTCCCACCAAAAATCTTTGCAAGCCAACCACCAGGCAATTGACTTAGTGCATAACCCCAGAAAAAAGATGATTGCACCAGTCCAGCCACAGAAGCATTCCAACCAAACTGATGTGACATGGGAATTATCGCAATACTCAAATTCACCTATATACATTCAATGTAGGCAAGCATGGGAGTTAGTTAAACCAATACTCCAAAGGTCCAGCTGCCAGCCGTCAATTTTAGATACAAGTTCTTATTTTCATCATATTGCAGTCACTAAACTATACTACATGTCTACATCAAAAATCTCAAGCAAGTAGGCTATGTTCTCTTCGTCTGCAAACTCATTCAGTTCAGTTTAGCTTTGCTTAGTTATATGTTTACTACAATTCAGTTCAGATAATTACAATCGAAGAGAACAGACCAAGGGATACTACACCACATTTCCTCCCAGTAGTAAATGTAAATCATTCCCACACCAAGTAAAACATGTAAAAGAAGACTAATCCAAGAACATCTGAAATGTGTGCATAGATGTTTACAACCTCATTAAACAAAGAAACACAAAAAAAATAAGGTAGATAACCTTATCCATGTTGCAAACAACAAATGCGAGAGAAGTAGTTCCAATGAGCTTATATCTTAGAGGCAGATTCTTCCATGGAGGCCAATCCAAATTAAAACCCACTTCGTCATCTACGAGTTCAGCCTCACCAAGAATACCCTTCTTGTTATTCAACTCTACTATTCTCTGATTTTCGGCAAAACTATCAGTTTCGGTCTCTTTTACACTACAAACAACTCTGTGTCGCTTAATGGGTGAAGGGTTCAAGCTTAGAGCTCTAAAGGTTGAAGCTTTGAGCGTTGTGTGACATGGGAGTTTGAAGAAGCTGCTCTGTGGCTTGAAAATCGTTTGGGCCATCCCAATTTCTAATTGTTGTTATGAAATTGTTCCTATTTGTTGAAGAAGAAGGCAAGAGAAATGGAAAATTGGAGTTATATAATTTGATGATACGAGTTGATGCAGAAAGAAGAAAATGCACGAAATCTAAATCAAGGGTGTGGAAATGCCACGGATGTGGGAGATCAGTAGCTTGCCTTCCATGGATTTCGAATATACCTTTGCCACACTTTAATTAGTACAATACATTTACTTCTTCAAAAAAGTATCAAAGAGAAACCATTTTCAGTGAATTTAATTATAAAATACAATTATTTTGTAATTTATTATTAAATATGTATTTTTCGCGTATTATTTTTTCGCTAATCCTCGTGCGGGTCCTCTTCGCTATTTTTAATATCATAAAGTTTTAAGTTGAGATCATATGGATTTAATCTGAAATCATGATTTTTTTTACACTATAGTGTGTTTTAAAAGTGATACATGCAAATTGTAAGAAAACAAAAAGTTTGATGAAGATAATGCCTTTTTTTTGTATTTTGAACAATCATGTATACTTTTTGTTAATTGTTAAAGATATGTAATATATGATTCCTCTTTCTGAGATTATAAATGTTTTTTCTGATATCACAAGGTTTCATTTTGAAATCTTATTGTTTTGAATTGGTATCATATTGTTTTCATTTTGAAATCATAGTAATTTATGAAAAGAACCTAGTACCTTGAAATAAAAACATAGACTTTTATTAGTTTAAGATCATAGTGCATATAATAGAGAACATAATTATTGAAACTGAAATCATAATTATTATAACATAAAACGTAGTCATTATAAAAAAGATCATAGTCATTGTAAAAGAGAACATAGCCATTATAACTGAAATCATAGACATTATAACTGAAATCATAGTCATTATAACAGAGAACATAGTCATTATAACGGAGAACATAGTAATCCACACGTCGTTTTCTTGTGTTTCTGTTGCATTCAACTTAGTTACAACTTGGGATGGTGTTAGAACAAGTGTGTTCGGTTTTTCTTATGGTTTTCCAACATGACTACATATAAAGTACTTCTGATAAACTTTTTCATTTTCATCATATATGTACACATTTTGAATGTGAATCCAACTTTAACAACATGATTTCTATATAACTGGTGTAGGTCTTCCAAGTTGTTTGCATGTATTTCTCTTAAATTGTCTCCAACATCAAAATCATCACGATTAGTTACCGTTATCATTGCCAAACTGTCTTTGTTTGAGTTGTCAACAATAATTATTGATGCAATTAACATCATCAAAGTAGTATGTTATATCATAGTAGTTAAAAATTGAGACCATAATCGTAAGTCCATAAATCATAATAGTTTTTTTTATATTATAGTTGTTTTGATTGAGAATATAATTTATATTATAATAGTTTTTGTTTTATATATATTATAGTGCTCATATTTGATATCATAGCATTAATACTAGAGAATATAACATTAACATCATATACATTACATAACTTTTAATTTTTAGTTGAGATCATAGAATTTGTGTCTAAGATCATAATGATTATAACATAAAACATAGTAGATAATTGCGGAGAGTATAGTTTAGTATATAACATGAGAATATAGTGGTTTTTGTAGAGATCATAGTTACTATAACATAGAACATAGCAATATTTGTAGAGATCATTGAATTAAAACTGTAACATGTTAGTAACAACTTTTTATGGATCGAAAAAGTATAAATCATAGTAGAAATAGAAACATTAGAGATCATAAACATGTGCTTTGAATCCTCGTAGCATCATCAACATTCGTAGACGACAACAACAACAATATTAAGTAATATTCTTGAGAACATATCACATAAAAAAAATAACATAGAAACGTTATAAGCCTTTTTTTTCCATATCTGAATTGATGATTGAGGTCAGATCTTGAATGAATACACCACCAAATTCTTATTACAACCACCTTGTGAATGAATAATCAACAACAACATTACTTAGCTATCATTTCATATAAAATGTAGTAGATATTGCTGAAAACATAGGATATTTAGGTAAGAAGATAGTACATATACGTAAAAACAAAGAAAATAAAGTAAAAAGACAGAATAAAATAATATGTCGAAAAACAGAACACAAAACAACTGTTGAATTTTAAATGAAAATATATGTAATATTCTTGAGAACATAGGTAATATTCTTGAAAACATAGCACATACTGCTATAAACATGTAAACGTTTTTTTTTTCATATATCTTGATATATGAGGTCAGATTTGAATAAAAACACTATATGATCCTTATGCAAGTATGATTACACCTCGTAAATGAAATAAAAACAATAACATCAATGAATTACCATCAAAACACAAAAATATAGATGAATAGATCTAGATCTACAATTTTTCAAACTTGACTTTTCAGATCTACATGGATTTAAGCTATTTTGTCATTCGAAACATGAAAAATAATAATTAAAAGTGTTTGAAATCAGATATTACCTTCATTTTCGATCGTTTTTGTTGCATAATATAACAATGTATGTATGCAATCGTCGATTTTTTGATCGGAAAACAAGTTTGATCGGCCGTTTCTTCACTATATTGCTGGCCATGGTTGGAAAAGATAATTTTAGAGAGAGAAAGTTTGAGCTTAAGGTTTTTTAGCAGTGATAATGATGCAAAACGGGTTATATCGTTATATATATGGATTCATTTTGTATATCCAAGTTGTTGTCCCTTGGTTGGGTGACTTTTAACAACTTGTTATTGTTTGGGGTTAATTTGTAATATTATAAACTTATGTTTCTATGTCTCTATTTAAGGGTTGTTTCTTTGGAGACTCACTCCTTCCTTCTTTTCTTCTTTAAAACACGATTGTCGGGGCCGCAAGTATAGATAGAGGCGTAAATATGTTTGGATTTTGAAATATTAGTTGAAAATTGGTTCGCGGTATTCGCCTATGAACTTTTAATTTATTATTATTGTTAGAAAAATATTATTCAGTAAAATTATTACTTATAATATAGTTTTTAATTGAATTAAATCATATAATATGTTGTAAGTAAAAAGATGTTAAAAGAAAGAGTATAAAGGAAAAATAAATTTTGATTCGCTAATTATTTTGATAGTCTTACCTTTTATAGTAGTGCAGATGTTTCACAATTTAAAAACATAGAGAAGTTTCGAAGTTTTCGACATTTTAATTTTTCATAAAAGTTTTCATAATTATTTTTTAAATGTAAATTTACGAATAATGAAGATTTTAAGTTACTTTAAGATTTCAGGTTGTATAATTTCAACACATGTTCTAAGAAGGCACTTATGAATACGACTCATTTATTAACTCTTTCTCGTATCTCGTTGAAAGTATGATAAATAGTGACTAAAGTAAAAAAAGAAAAAGCAGGATATATATTTTTTATTTAAAAAATGAAAGATGAAGTTAGAACAAATGGAGTACGTATTATAGATTTGCATAAAACAATTATTTTGATAATATAAAAAAACATAATCTTACATCAATTATTCCCAAAAAAAATCACTAATTAACCATAGAGTGTTATATTAAAATTGAAAATTAAGTTCGTAACTGAGCTCCATCTTATGACACTTCGCTTGTACATACACGATCTATTGATCTATGAACATACACAAACCAACGAAGATATGCTTTCCCTAAACAAACGGTAAGAACGTAGGATCGGAGACTTGATACTTATGTGTTGTAACACTATCGTTATTACCAATGTTTGTGTAACAGTTTGTGTAACAGTCGCAGACACAATCAAATAGCAGCGAAATATAAAATCACAAACACATAATATGATTTCTAGCAGGTATATAAAATATATAATTACCGAGCCTTGACGTCAAATATCCAGTATAAAGCTGATTTACAGATCCAAGAAACTTGAATCCAAAGACTAGTCTGAATAGAAAAACCTATTCTAAACCTATCACTAGATCACCTAGCTAATAGACTTAAAGACTAGCAAAGTTAACATACAACTATAGATATCTATGATGAGATGTTCTCTTCACAATGTACTTGATCTATAGTGCATCTTAGAACACTCTTAGAATCCAGTATAACAAGTAAAGAGAGAGAATGATATATATGATTATTATTCTATTGCTCTATACTTGCTTCCTTTGATGATGATCCTGATCTTGAATTTATAATATATAGCAAAACTTCTACAATATCATGTCAAATCTGATCTTGTTGCTTATCCTTATCATCACGAGTCTAAGCATATCTTTACTTCCAAGAGTCCAATCTTCCAAGGTCTTCTCTTTCTTCATCAAGAAGGCCAGCACTCTGAAACTTCTCTTCTCTTTAAGATTCCATCATTTAACACGTCTTCTATTAAAAACAAACAACTAAAAACGTGTGATATGTACTATTAAATTCATCCCCGCTCTAAACGATCTGAGACGCACTAAGGCGATCTTACGGAGAGTTCTGATCCAAATACACGGAGTTCCGACCCATAGTACAAGGTCCGAAGCAACATGTTTCTACCCCTGGAACAAGAACTGTAGCCGTCTGCGCTAAAGTATGGTCCGATGCATCGATGTTCCGACCCCAGGATGTACTTTATGACGTCGGTCCCTAACAGCTGTACTGGGTCCATGCTGGAAACGCGTCTCCTGGTTCTGGCTCCACGTGCCTTCATACCGCTAGTCCGACATAACTCCGAGCTGTCAGAACCAAACCTCCGGTGGGATTGCGCTATAAATACAGGACATTCATGCCCCATAAATGTAAGCACCTACCACTAAATATACTACTCTCTAGACTTTGGAAGACCAAGCCTAAGCTCTTCAGCCTTTAAACACGTAAAGTTCGAGCCTGGTTTGTCTCAGGTAAACCGGCCCAAAAGGGTCTAACCCCTTCTCCTCTTTTGTACTGCAAGATTCAAGTGTTGGCTCTTCGGAACACTCTCTCCTCGGACCATACACCTCCTCGGACCATACACCTCATCGGACCTATCATCGCCTCGGACCTTGTCTAGACTCAGAATTCCAGAAGAAGATGATATTCATACTGAAACCTTACAAACCAAGACTTACCTCTCACATAAAATAACTCACTTGACGAACTAAGACGTACTAGAGTCCACCTAATCCTCGAACTTTGCCTTAGCCTGATTTATACACTATCATATTGGCGCCGTCTGTGGGAACCTTTTTCCTATCAGAACAAATAGCCATGGCACCAGTGAGGGGACGAGGATCTACTAGATGACGGACATCTGCTAGGGGAGGAACTTCAAATAGAGTGCGAGCAATCAGAAACACTCCAACAAGAAGGCGAACTGTAAGAACCATACCCCAAAGAGAGACGACCACTGATCCACCAAGAACGAGCACATAAGATAACTCGCTTGAAGAACTAAGACGTGCTAGAGTCCACCTAATCCTCGAACTTTGCCTTAGCCCGATTTATACACTATCATATTGGCGCCGTATGTGGGAACCTTTTTTCTATCAGAACAAAATAGCCATGGCACCAGTGAGGGGACGAGGATTTACTAGAAGACGGACATCTGCTAGGGGAGGAACTTCAAATAGAGGGCGAGCAATCAGAAACACACCAACAAGAAGGCGAACTATAAGAACCATACCCCAAAGAGAGATGGCCACTGATCCACCAAGAACGGGCACCACAATGTCCGATGCCGGACCTGGAGGTAAAGAAAGAACAAGATCCAATAGAAGAATAAATGACTTGAGCTAGTTGAGAGAAGAGAATAATAGAGACGTGGAAGAATCTAGCCTCTCTACTAACGAGGTGTTACGGCGGAATCCTGTATCCCATGTGAACCCAACTCAAGTAGGTCCGTCAGTTATCTCAACTTACTGCGATATTATTAGCAGGATACTTTGAGGCTCAGTTACTATTGCTTCAAGCAGCGTTTGCTTAAGAACAAGAAACCCGCAAATCATCAATTTGGTTGATGATTCAGTGCCAGGGCCAGAAATAATTGAACCTCCTCCAAAAAATGGTGGACAAAACCCTCAAGAACCTCCACCCGCAATACACTCAAACCCCCGTGAAAATAGGAGGAGAGGAGGTGCAAGGGTGAGAGGAGATTTAAGGAACGTTTTGAATCGATCGCCAAATGGCTCAACAAGTCAACAGGGAACCTGAACATGAAGAAATTCACATTAAATCCTCAGCCCAGAATGACCGCACATATTCTTTAGGAAGAAGAGAGGACGACTAATACTCACAGAGAGGTGATACTAATCGTTATCAAGGTGACTCCCCCTAGGGATCACAGAATGAATCGGAATGAAAGGAGTGTATCACGGTCCCCATCTCTAGGAGAGAAGGTTCATACCGGGAAAGGGGACGTAGTACTGAGAGGATGGAATACAGGAGACGTAGTCGGTCTAGGAGCGACGGGGCACACCCTAGGAGGGAGAATATGAGTGAAAAGAATAGGCTTAAAGTACAAGTTAAAATACATGAAGCAACTTTGAAAATTGAACGAGGAAAGCTAGAAGCCCTGGCGCAATCAATAGATATCATCAAGTATGGACTTCCCATAGACCCACTCTGTGCGAAAATGAGAAATACACGATTGTCCCCATAAATAATTATGACAAGTTCAAAAGAAGTCTACGAAGGAAATTCATGTCCTGTAGATCATAGAATCCGTTTTGAATCCTTTGTCTCTGGAGCAGGGATCCCTGATAATGTCAAGGCTCAGAAATTTCCCGGAACTATGCATGGTGCCGCTATGAACTGGTGGAAACGTCTCTCCGCTAACTCCATCACCTCTTATGCACAAATGATAGTGAAATTCACCATGTGGTTTGAAAATTTCATTGAAATCACTCGTCCAATAACTTCCCTAGTTGAGATTGTATAGGGAAGGGATGAGAATCTTAAATCTTACACCAGAAGGTTTGAGCAAGTTGCTCTGTTAGTAGAACCACATTCGCTCAAGGATCGAGTGTTCAGGCTAGGACAAAATACCAAAGATAAAGAATTTCGTCACAAGCTGATTGGAGTTGATATCACTACTGAAAGAGAACTATGTGATGTGGTAAAAAAAATACATTAGCACCCATGAAACTTTGGATAAAATGGTGGATAGAGCCGAAATTGACAAAGCAGGACCAAAAGCCCAGAACAACATCAAGCCTGTTACCCAGTATCAAGAGCAAAACAGGAAGATAGATAAGCAAGGAAAAGTGGAGGAATGGAAAGACCCCACGTGAAGGATGTATCTGAACTATTCGGATCTCAAGACACCAAAGGAACATATTCTGACCATAATGCAAAATCAAGGGCTTCCCTTCGAATGGCCGGCAAAGCATCGAGAATCTAGATACACCAGAGACTCGAATGAATATTGTCATTTCCATCGACAAACATGCCATTCTACGGGAAACTGCATACACATGAGGCAAGAGATACATAAGTTGATTGAGCTGGGATACTTGCAAGAATACATCATGAAAGGACAAGCCAACCAAAGGGGGCATTCGGAGGAACCCCGTGGAAGAGAACGAAGGGGAGATTCCCCCCGGCGAACTCCGAAACTAGGGCCTAGCCAAAAGAAAACTTATAGGAAAGAAGGGAACTGTTAAGAATATATGTTAGTATTTTTGATCAATCATCATGTAACTTATCTTATGTACAGAAAGGTAACTTGTACTCTTAGTTCACTTGAACATTGTAAAAGAGGAAATCACTTAGTATGTTAGTCTAGTTAAACTTGTAATGGGATTGTTTAGGTCTCTGAATGTAATTTTTATATTTTGAGAAGGCCATGAAGAAAGATCCTAGCAATGGAGTTCAATCGAAGATTTGAAGACTGAAGATTTCGCAAGTTTGATGAAGACACAAAGGATTAGTCTCCTGAGAAAGACTATGTTCAAAAAGCGGTTGTATAATGCATTTGGCACGTTACACCTCTGTGTAGATATGTCATTATTGAGTCAAGGAGCATGCTAGCTTTCAGAAAGGCACATGTGTCCGTTGAGACTACATGACAAGACATAGTATAGTGTATTAATTACACCGATTGAAAAGTCGATCAAGCAAGCCCTCTCTGAAAAATGAGATAGTGACTTCTGAATACTTATTTCGAGATATTAATGGATTGAATTCTGAGAAGGTCTAACGGATACCATTCAAATGACTCTCAAATTCATCTATAAATATCACCACTTAGAAGCTGAGAAATACACATACACAAACTACGCTCATACTTTCAAGCATTCTCTAAAGCATTCATGCCACAATTATCCAAGCTCACTGTTGCGACTAAACAGCTCGAAGAATCACTAGTAGTTCTAAGTGTCATGAACCTTAACAAGAGTTTGATTATATGTGAAAGAGTTGAACACTGCGACACCCTTTCTGAAGTTCATTCTCCATAACGGATATCAACACTTGGGTCAGAAAGGAGATACTTACCATATACTGAACAAGTATATTAAGTAGTGTAATCTCTTAGAGCTCTCTGGATAAATAGCTAAAAAGTTATTTAAGAGAATTGATCCTCACATAATTGTGCATGAGCTCAATGTCAGTCCTAATATCCGTTCAGTTAAGCAGAAAAAGCGAGATCACGGTCCAGTGCAAGACAAAATCATTGCAGAAGAAGTGGATCGCTTGTTGAAACCCGGGAATATTGAAGAAGTCCACTATTCAGATTGGATATGCAATGTGGTGCTAGTACCAAAGAATCTGGGAAAATGGAGAATGTGCAATGATTTTACTACCCTTAACAACATCTGCCCTAAAGATCTGTATCCTTTGCCACGAATTGATCAGTTAGTGGACTCCACAGCAGGGTGTGCTTTGTTGAGTTTTATGGATGCCTTTCAAGATTTTATCAAATCAAGATGGCAAAACAAGATGTGGAGAAAACTGCCTTCATCACTGCCAGAGGAGTTTACCGTTTCAAGGTCATGCCATTTGGACTAAGGAATGCGGGAGCCACTTACCAGAAATTGGTTAATCGAATGTTCAAGGAGTTGGGAAAAACCATGGAGGTCTATGCGGATGATATGCTGGTAAAAATCAAAAAAGCAGTAGACCACATTCCACACTTAGAAAAGTGTTTTCGTATTGTCAGAAAATATAGAATGAAGCTCAATCCAGACAAGTGCACTTTTGGGGTCACATGAGGAAAATTATTGGGGTAAATGGTAACGCAGAGAGGAATAGAGGCTAATCCCGAGAAGATCAAAGCTATTATTGAACTACCCCACCCAAGGAAACTTCAAGAGGTGCAGAGGTTGATATGAAAAGTAATATCTCTCAGACGTTCCATTTCTCGATCCGTAGAAAAGAATCTCCTTTTTTTTAAGATACTACGAAAGTCTGATAAGTTCGAATGGAATGAAGAGTGTCGTGAGGGATTCGAGAACTTGAAATTATACATGTCCACTCCACCTCTCCTATCCAAGCCAGAAGAAGGAGTCTTTATATCTTTGCTTAGCCATAAATTCAGAAGTGGTGAGTTCTGTGTTGGTCCGAATATAGAAAAATGAATATTTTCCAGTATACTATCTGAGAAAAGTCTTGGGACTTTCCCAGATAAACTATAAGGAAATTGAGAAGTATGCATATTGTTTGATGGAGACATCAAGGAAACTCAAGCCTTATTTTCGGTCACACAAGATAGTAGTTCCCACCCATCAACCTTTGGGACATGTATTGGGAGATGCTTCAAAATCTGGAAAATTAACCAAATGAGCCATATAGCTAGGAGACCATACCATAGACTTTCAGGCACCATTAGCAAAGAAAGCTCAAGTACTGGCGGACTTTTTGGCAGAATATCCAAGTCAGGACGAGCCAACAATAGAGGAGCCGACAATCCATGAGAACAAAGATACCACTCAGACAAGTCCTGAACCAGCTATCATGCTCCTAGTCGAAACGTCTTCTCCTAGAATTAGAAAGAATCATGAGACCGATCCAGTGGTAGATTGGATGATAACATAACAAGAAAACCTGAGCTTACCCCCTCCACCAGAAGGTGGCCCCCCATTACAAAACTCAAAAGATAGTACAAGCCAACAATTGAACTTCATTCCAAAGGATCTATCTTCAGGAGAAAAGGACATTTGGTTATTGTATGTGGATGGATCTTCCGCAGCACACGCAGGGGGGGAATTGGGTTGTTGCTCAAAAGTCCAGAGAAAGCATGTAGTATGTGATTCGACTCACTTTTACTGTCACCGACAATGAAGCTGAATATGAAGCCCTCATAGCAGGGATGAAGATGGCGAAATCAGTAATGGTGAAGAAGTTAAGGGCATATTCTGATTCTCAACTAGTGACGGAACAATACTCGGACAAGTTTACTGCTAAAAGCGCATCCAAGGCCAAGTACTTGAAAATTGTGAAAGAATTGGAACGTCCTTTGAAATGTTCCAACTTATCAAGATTCGACGTGATGACAACATAATTGGAGACGGTTTATCCAAATGGGTCAGTGCTTCAGGCGCAGTAGATACCCTCACTGTTATCTTAATGACTGCCAATGAATCAACAGTACAAAAGGCTGAGGCGGAAATGAGTATTGGTATCCTTACCAATGGAGCCACTTGGATGACTGGCATAGTAAATTATCTGAAGGACCAGATATTGCCATAGAATCCTCAGGAAGCCCAAAGAGTTCAAAGGTGGGTGCACCGTTACTTTTTACAAGGAGAGGACTTGTACTGAAAGTCTTACGGCGGGTTGCATATGAGGTGCCTGGATCCCACTAAAGCGTACAAGGTACTCCAAGAAAGTAACTTGGAGAGTTGTGGAAATCATTCTGGAAGACGAGCACTAGCCCAGAAGATTAAGAGAAATGGTTATTATTTGCCTCAAATGTAAATTGAAGCTAGCAGATTTTCACGAACATGCGAGGATTGTCATAAGTTTGCCAGAATACCACGTCAGCCTACTATTCATGTGGTTCCTTCTATAGTGCCTTGCCCTTTTGATCAATGGGGTGTAGATATTGTCGGAACATTACCTAAGCTGATTAGCGCAAGATCCAAGACACATCTCCTAGTGGCAACAGAATACTTTACCAAATGGGTATAAGCCAAAGCAGTTACTAACATGGAGGAAACAAAGGTAATGAGATTTCTCTAGAAACTTACATATCGCTTTGGCCTACCAAGGTTGTTAGTAGCTGACAATTAATCATAGTTCAAAGGTCACAAGCTTGTAGAATTGTGTGAAACAACGGGGATATAACAATGATTCGCATCCGTCGTATATCCACAAGCCAATGGACAAGCTGAGGTGTCCAATCGCTCTATTTTGGATAATCTAAAGAAAAGACTAAACCTAAGGACGGATTGGGTCGAAGAGCTCGATGGAGTTCTATGGGCATATCGAACTACTGCCAGAACAACTACACAGGAAACACCGTCCAGCTTGGTGTACGACTCAGAAGCCGTTACCCCAACAGAAATTGCAGTGAAGACTTTCAAAATCCAAGGTTATACTCCTTCCGACAATCACACCAAGAGGATATATGACTTAAACATGCTAGAATCCAGAAGAAGTACTGCTCTAGCCAGAACCCTGGGCTACCAAGCAATCATGACAAGAGCATACAACAAACACCTCAAACCCAGGAACTTCCAAGTAGGAGATTTGGTCCTAAAAGCTAAAGTAATCAAGAAACCAAAAAAGTTGGAATCCCCGTGGGATGGACCTTTCAAGGTCATCCGAGCCAGCATCAACGGAAGCTACGCCTTGGAAACCATGAAAGGAAAACCAGTGAAGAATACTTGGAATGGTCGGCACTTACAGAATTATTATCCCTAGAAGAGATGTGTTAGGGTAATAGGGTTATTTTGAATGTACATTTGAGTTATTTCCATTCATACGAGTATCAAATGTACTTTTATCCTATTAATTATAAATGAAGAATTTACCTTTTTTGTAAAAAAAAACATTGGTTTCGAAGCACTAACTTGGAATCCAAGAATTCCGAGGCTAAAATAGATGGATTCATTCAAAAAATCCATCCCGAAGCACTAACTCGAAATCCAAGAATTCTGAGGCTAAAACAGATGGATTCATTCAAAGAATTCATCCCGAAGCACTAACTCGGAATCCAAGAATGTCGAGGCTAAAAACGATGGATTCATTCAAAGAATCCATCCCGAAGCACTAACTCGGAATCCAAGAATTCTGAGGCTAAAACAGATAGATTCATTCAAAGAATCCATCCTGAACACTAACACGGAATCCAAGAGTTCCGAGGCTAAAATAGATGGATTCATTCAAAGAATCCATCCCGAAGCACTAACTAGGAATCCATGAATTCCGAGGCTTGGTCAAAAGATACACTCCAAAGAATTCCGAGGTCAAAACACAGGAAAAAAACATTCATTTATACTTGAAAGAAGAGAATAAAGCCGAATCGGATTTACATATATATAATTATCTGCTTTGAGTAACAGGGAAGATTCCGTCACCAAGGGATCTACAAAAATACACTTCAACATCCCCCAATGATCGACTCGAAAACTGTTAGCAACATATTTCTCAAGCATGCACAAAATAACCGTCACAAACTGAGGGGATAGTCAGTTTAAAAGATACAAAATGTGTTTCGATTAAATTAGACTATACAAAATATTCACGGAGGCATACCCCCGGATCTCTCAAACTTGGCCCTCTTCTGGTTGCTCTGGTGGAGCCGAACCTAGCTCCTACCGACCTTGGCTCCCCTCGGCCTGATCTTTCCCTTGGGCCCTTGAAGGAGAAGGAATCCGAGTCCAGACGGATCGGACAACCTTCTTCCCCTCAAACATGGATTCCTCCTTGGCCTCAGTATGTTTGTAAATTGGTCCGGACAGACTCATCCATTCAGCATTTGAAGCCTTAAAGGTAGGCTATCCAACTTACCCGCATAAAAAACCTCTGGATGCCACTTCGGATAGATGTGAACAATAGAATTGGGAGCATATTCCGAAGGAGCAACAAGGCCCCAGAATTCATCATCGGCCATCACTTCAGGAGACTTGAGCTTATCATCTCGAAGAGGTTGAAAAACTTCATAGCGAAGAATGTAGATTCGGTCGTCAGGAAGCTCGAAATCCTGGTCCAAAAGACCCAACTTCTTCAGCTAACCGGTACAGTCGAAAAAGGCATCGGTTCAGATGTCGGTCGAATCCAACTTCATCTTGTAGTAGTAAGAGTCGAAACGGAGAAAATTACAGGCATCATCCATTCGACTCTTCCTCACAACCTTGATCAAGGAATTTCCCATCTCATGTCGAGCCGCGGCTGTCAACTTCAGACCCCTCTCGTTTCAAAGGGCAATAAGTCGATCTGCTTTCCACTTAGCTTCAGCATCAGATTGACTTTTCTTTTCTTTCTCCAGCTCAGCTTCAAGAAGGGCCACTCTAGCTTTGGACTCTTCCAATTCCTTTGCCAGGTGTGAAGCTCCAGAACGCTTGCACTCCGCCAATGCCTCGGCATGGCCCAAAATCTATCATAAACCGAGGTCAAATAACTTGTGTAAAAGAAAATAAAACATTAAGATATGAATCAGATTTCTTACGGCGTCTACTTGGGTATGAACCAGCATAGACATGGCCTTCAAGCTTTCCACCAATTCATCCTCATTTAGCGTCCAAAGCATGTTGGTGTCCAAAAGAGCAGCCATTTTCGAGACACCGGATCGAACTTTCTTAGAGGCAGGGGCTTTCTCCGTGATCGCTTTCCTCGTTTACCCCTTTGAGGGGTCCGATCTCGTAGACTCGGACCTTGGAGGCATGTTACTAGTAGAGGTTTGAACGGCCTTGGCTTGATCCTGCACTTGACTCCGAGTTAGCTGGATAGGAGAAGATACATGGACTCGGACTCCGTCAACAGAAGTCAAGTAACCATGCCTTGTAACTTTAACAAAAGGTGGAAGATTCGAGCCAATTACCTGCTCCCGAGGAGAGGCCGGTGTTTGTTGTGCACTTCGGAGGCTCTTGATCGGTTAGCCTCACTGGCCCCGGACTCACTGATTTTTTCTTCCCGGAGTCCAACTTCTTTTGCAGATTAGCACGCAACCCGACTCTCCAAGGCAGCTTTGTTGGCTTCACATGATCCAATATCCTGAAAAAGAAAAGGAAGGATTAAAAACTGAAGCAAAAAATGCATACAAAAAAGAATCTGACCCTAGCTTACATAGACTCTTATTTCTAGCACATTAAACATCACTCGTGGTTAGCTCTGCCAACCGCAACATCGGTTGAACAACTAAGGCATAAGGGTAGAAAAGGGTCAGATCATCCCCGTTAACCCCCAGAGTGGACATCCTCTCCATTTCAAGGTCCGGATCAGAATCGCCATCGCGAGAAATTATGGCCCGGGTTCCGATGTGATCAACCACAACCTCATCATTTGTTACTCTTCCGTCCGAATGTGTGGTCTCCACATTAAGAGTAAGTGGTTGAAGGGAGAGTAACCAATCTTCCGGATTAGAAACCTTCAGGGCATGAAACTTGTCCCGACGGAAGAACTGAGGCAGTTTCCAATCTCCGCTTGGATGCATTATGTAGAAGTATTTGGGCCACCATTTGAACGAATGGGAAGATTCATAGCCATCTAGAAACATGTATCCTTTCCGAGGAGAAAAGTAGAAAAAAGCAGAGCCTCGGAACAAGGATGTAGTATAGGCTTGGATAAATTTCTGGTATGAAAACACTTGCCCTTTCATAGCAAGAATGATGGCAAAACACATTAGTGTTCCGAGACCATGAGGTAACACTTGGGTCGGACACAAATTGGTATATCGAAAGAAATCGACTATAGGTTCTATCATCGGAACTCGAAATTCACACTTGAAAGGCAAGGAGAAAAAATCTAGGCATCCTTCTGGTGGATTGTACAAAGTGTCATTCGGACCCGGTATTATGATCTCATAATCATCAGGGACTTCAAATCGAAGATGTAGGTTCGGAACTGATTCCTCCACGCATTGAGAAGCACATATCGGAATGATATCATCATCATTCAAGTCAGCATCGCCTCTCAATGGACCGTGGACCGATTGGGCCTTCCCTCTCATTTTTATACTCCTTGGTCGTTTTCTTCTTCACCATCCTTTGAGACCGGGAAGCTCCAACCACGGTTGCAATTATCAGGCTCTCTCTATGTTTTCGGGCCTCGAACTTACATGTTTCACCTCCTCCCCGGCCTCATAATTAATCTTCATCATTATCATCCTCTTCGGATTCGAGCACTTTGAGGATCGGCTGATCGCCCGGAAGCCGATCTTCCCATGTTTCAGCTTCCCAGTTCGGGTCTTGAGCTTCCTCCTCATGACCATCAGAGCCATCAATATCAATAGGCTGGTCGGGCCCTCCCTCATCTTCATCAGAATCAATGTCGGACGAATCACTCTCCGACTCAGAACCATGCTGTGTTGATGAGTCTGAATCATTCCCCTTCGGAACATTTGGTTCGGACTCAACCTCAGCCTCGGCTTCAGGAGAAGACATTACGGTGTTCGTTCCAAAAATATTACGGCACGACATGGGGTTTTCATCAAACGACATCGGTGAATATGGATCGGCCGCCTCCACATTAGTATCCGGAGCATCGTCTAAAGAGCGAATCCGAGAAGGGCCGACTTCTTCATTACCAGAAATGTGTAAGTCCGACATGCTTGGGTGTCCGATCGCATAAGCCCTAAAATTGTGACCTAGGTTGAAAAGAAAACCGTCAGGATATTGGACTTGGGTCGGAACCGGCTCAGATTTCGAAGGACGGTTGATTTCGATACGAGAAGAAGGTAGTCTAATAGCATTTGAGGGTCCAACAATATTCTGATTCACCCCTAACACTTCTACTTCCAGAGGAGGCGAAGGTTCATCCACATCTGAACCTTGATCGGATTCGCTTAAATTTATTAGGTTCGGGTTCTGATTCACTCCCTCACCATCACTCTCGTACAAATCTCCTAAGTGTTCATCTTCTATGAATATTGACATCACTACAAGGCCCGAGTAGGGAAATCTACACAAAGAAACCTATGTCAGATATTCACATAAAACCTAGGCCCCATACTCGGACCTCCGACCAGAGACACAAAAAGAAACAGAAGCAGAAAATACATGCATTTAAAATCACAAAATCCGAAACAAGAACACTTCAAGAAAAAGGAGAACTTATTGGACGAGATGAGCAGAGAATCGAAGGAAGACTGGGCTAGGAATCGATTTTCTCACTCTAAATATAGGGTCGGATTTTACTTTATCTCTCCACATGTCAAAGGAATGTCAAAAGTGGTAAACGGAAGGAGGTTCACCCCTATATATATATATAAGTTACTGGGTTGGTCTAACCAGGCCCATGGGCCCTGGTTCAGTCCATTATCGAAAGATGTGCAACCGCTCATCATGACGAATCAAACCAGGAACCGGACTCGCACAACCGTATTAGTTCGCCGGTCGAACTAACAACGAGTCAACAAGATCGAATCGGAACCTACTATAGACGAGTATTGTGACATCGGAACTTGGGGGACTTATCATATGTTACACCAAATCATCAGAATTATCGGAACTACACCTCTTCGGAACAAAAGAAGCCTCGGAACATCCACGATCAAAGGCAGAGACTTCAGAATCTACAAAAAATTTGCCCCTCTCAGACGTCTGAAGAAGACGACCCGACAGAAAATATTACCCAGAGGCAGAGAGAATTTCCATCTGACCCAGAAAATCTCCTACCAGACGACCGAACCAAGGCTAACAAAATTATCTCCACAATAGAGAGAGAATTTATTTATCCATTTGGAGAGTGATGATTTAGGACAAAGTGAACCGAGGGGTATTTATAGCTACGAAAACCCATTCACCTATCGCCACGTGTCTGCCAGCTTGGCAAAACTATATGAATTGGGACTGGGCCAAGACCTTCAAAAAGATCCCAAAGACTCAGAAGCCCACGTCAACTGATAATTGGGTCAAAACGGATCGGATCGAAACAAGAAAGCAAAGAAATTCCCGATTCAAAAGACACATCAGGATTCGAGAATAAAATTATTCAACAATCTCCTATAGAGATTATCGAGAACTGGGGGGGACTTATGATATTTATATTAAGTCCGTCCCCGCTCTAAACTATCCGAGACGCACTAAGGCGATCTCTCAAGCTAGAACATTTACGGAGTGTTCGGATCCGAATATACGGAGTTCCGACCCATAGTACAAGGTCCGAAGCAACAGAACTCTACCCCTTAAACAAGAACTGTAGTCGTCTATGCTAAAGTATTGTCCGATCCATCGATGTTCCGACCCCAGGATGTACTTTATGACGTCGGTCCCTGACAGCTATACTGGGGTCCGTGCTGGAAATGCGCCACGTGCATTCATACCGCTAGTCCGACATAACTCCGAGCTGTCAAAACCAAACCTTCGGTGGGATTGCCCTATAAATACAGGGCATTTATGCCCCATAAATGTAAACACCTACCACTAAATATACCACTCTCTAGACTTTGAAGGACCGAGCCTAAGCTCTTCAGCCTCTAAACACGTAAAGTCTGAGCTCGGTTTGTCTCAGGCAAACCTGACTAAAGGGGTCTAACCCCTTCTCCTCTTTTGTACTGCAGGTTTCAAGTGTTGGCTCTTCGGAACACTCTCTCCTCGGACCTATCATCGCCTCGGCCTTGTCTTGACTCGGAATTCCAGAAGAAGAAGATATTCATACTGAAACCTTACAAACCAAGACTTACCTCTCACATAAAATAACACGCTTGAAGAACTAAGACGTACTAGAGTCCACCTAATCCTCGAACTTTGCCTTAGTCCGATTTATACACTATCGACGTGGAACTAGATTATAATTAGTGAAGAAGTCAATATTACATATAAGTTTTGCAAAGTGCAAAAATTCTGAGCGAATTATGTGATTAACAGTTCATTCAACATCCTGCACTTTCGCAAACTTTCCATAGAATGAAAGTTATACGGCACTTTATATCGTCAGTTAAGGGTGTCACCTTGACTAACGTTAGTCACCTATTTTAATCCATTAAATTAAAACTTCAACGGTGGAGATCGAATCTACTACATTTCGCACTAAGTATTACCATGGAGTGCCGCTATTATTGCAAGAAATGTTGCGATACGTGTTGCTCTAACCGTCTATATCGCTTAAATATATTTAAAAATATTTTTTAAATATATATATAATAAAAAGTACTTTTTATATATTCAACACCCATACTAACAAAATTAAATTCTTTATAACAAAATATCAAAACTAAAAATTAAAATTAAATTAGTTCAACTCCCGAAGCTCCATCTCTTTTTTCTGCTTCCCTTCAACATCATTACCTTCTGAGCCTTCCATCGCACAATTGCACTCAGTTTTTCTAAATAAAGGTTCATATAACTTTGCAAAATTATCATCAATCTAAACATCCTGAAGTTCATGACCATCTACAGCCAGACTCTTGTCCAAAGGAATTGTGTACCCTTTTGGATTCTTCCACCTAGAGACTGAGTTTGCAGGTCCATAGAGAAGTAGATATAGATATTAATGTGGTTGTGTGTTTGGCCTGTGATGAATTGATTGGAAATGGATTTGAATTGGGGAATTTAAATTTAAGGTTCATGTGAATTCAGAATTTTGATTTAGAAATAGTTGATCTTAATTATGAGAATGTTAATATTGTGATTAATTATATTTTTAAGATTATAATTCTCATGTAGATTGTATTAAATAAGTTTTAATTAATTCTTTTGAATAATTAATAAAAAATAATTTAAATAATAAATAGTTGTTGAGGGCGATAAAAGTAAATAGTTGAGTGCGAGAGACACGTATTAAATATTTTAATATTTTTAATTGCAAATAGTATTAACCGACGGTATAAAAGTTAAAGTTATACAATATAAAATTTGAAGTTATACAATTTATAACCATGACTCTCCAAATAAGGTAAAGACTGGCACAGGAGATTCAACAACTGCTTTCAATGTTCCAGGTTCCACCTCTTTTGCTCATGCTATTGGCCAAATTTGTCGCCAAAAACAAAAATTCCCCCCGTTCGTCACTGTATATCAAGTAGTGACTTGTGACTTCATCTCCAAATGAACCATATTTTTCTCATACTACAATAGAGTGCTTTGCAGAACTTCGGTATGTTTTAATCAAATCCTCTTTTAGACATCACAACACATGAATGTAACTCCAAGTCCAACTCTACAAAGATTGGGATGCACCAGTCTCATTGAAAAAAAAATCCAATTTGATACTAAAAGGTAAAAGCAATATCTTTGAAGCATATCAAAATCTGATCCTCAGAATTGAACAACAATTAAGTCCATCAGTTCACAAATACATTATCCTACACAAAAAGAAAAGGGATTCAAACAAACAAACACCAAGTTATAGATTTGGTACTGTACACCTGTCACCTGTGTACCACACTCTAAATGTGCAGACATATCCAAACAAACTCGTAAACTCAATAGTAAACAACAAAATTATAAAAAAAAAAAAAACTTTTGGCATTCATATTCCATATCTCAAGAACATAAAAAGACATAGGTATCATTTTCATAAAAATCCAATTCTCAGACAACAGTTAACCATTCATCATACAATCTCATTATCAAAGCCAATAAAGCCTATCGAAACACAGTATCAAGAATAGATTATCGAATTCCATCTCATGTAAAGAATCGAACCTATAGAGACCTATACATTTATATTAATTCTCCAATATAGCAAGTCTCGACAACAAAATACTATTGTTGCCCATGCCCCATAGCATCAGATTGCGGGGCACCAGGCGGCAACAATTGAGGAGGAGGCCCGTTCTTGGGGAGCTTGTTGAGCACAAGCCTCCTCCCAGTCCCTTCCTCAGACTTGCCGAACAACTGCTTCCTCAACTTATCGTGCAAATGGCCGAACAACTCCTTCTTCAAGGCCTCAAATGCCAAATCCAACCTTTCCAGCTGCTCCATAACATTCTCATTATACATAAACAGTCCATAATACAGATCAAAACTATCACTAGACGTATTCGACACCAAATCCAACACCGTCTCGTACCCTTTCGTATTAATCGGAGTACTCTCCAATTGCAACTTCTCCAATATCCTCCCCATTGTATGAGTAATGAACTGCGATCCGGCAGCGTACTTATCGTGCTCAGCACACGTCATTTCCTCCATCCTACACCCTTCCTTCTTAAAAATATCCAGAAAATTCTCAACCCTCGCTATCCTGGATCTCTCACTCCCAATCCTAACCTTGTCGAAGACGAAAGGCAAGTCTCGCCAGCTATGTTTACCACTCTCAGGTCCAAACATAGGATGAGTACATAAAATGTCAAAGTGGCTAGGTAGAGACTGGAGGAAGATATTCTTCGGAAACTCTTTCACTGAAAGCACATCTACAAAGAGAGTGTTCCGTTTCAGGCGTTGGATTGGAATGGATCTGAGAACCGATTCCATGGAGATTATAGACGAACAAATGAGGATGACGTCAGGATGCTGTTCGCATAGATCATGAGGATCTGTGAAGAAGGAGACACCAATGGAACGAGCGATGGCGTGGTAATCAGATCGGGAGTAGGCGAAGACGGTGTGACCTTGACGTACGAAGGTTTTGGCGAGGAACTGACCGAAGTTGCCGAAGCTGATGATGGCGATTTTGAGCTTGGTTGAGTGGTTTAGCCGATTGACGAGGTGAGTTTCGTTGTCGTAGGGCTGTGAAGCGTCGATTGAACGGATCTGGAGGCGTTTTTGGTGGTGGTGGTGGGGTTGGGGGGAGAAGGAGAGGTGGTCGGAGTGAGGGTGGTGGTGGTGGAGGAAGGTACGGCGAGTGGTGGTGGTAGTGGTTGTGTGGGATGAGGCGGAGGAGATCATGGTGGCGGTGAAAATGAGATTTTGGGTGTGTGTCAATGGAGTTTTGTAGTCAGCAGGATTTTCTTTTTTAATTAAAATAGCAATTTATTTATGAACGCTGATTGATCCGTTATTCTGATTTGTGATACTACTACCACTAGTAGTACTAGTGCACTGGGGTGATGACGACGAAATTTCATTTACTAGTGCACTGGTGTAAATTTCAATGAGTGAGTAATATGATTTAATTATAATTAATAGATCGGAGTTCAAATTAAATTTTAGTTATTTTTAAAGAAGAATACTATTGCACCAGTTAATTTCAGTTGTTTTCAGAGAAGAATACTAGTGCACTAGTGAATTTGATTTGGGATTTTTTACCACCATTTGTCATGTGATTTAATGATTTTAATACTATGCGTATGACTTTGCGGTAGTTGGAACTTGGAAGGGAGAGATACCCAACGTGACATGAACTTATGATAGTTGAAAGGGGGATATAGTAATAGAACTATATATACCAACATGACATAACCTTGTGGTAGTTGTAAGGTTACTTCTAGATTACATAATTCATCGACTAAGGTCATCCAATTTCGTTTGTAATTAACTGTGGTAATCTGAAAATTGGTGTTTTAGGGCTGATTTACATGCGACTTAAATGCCTCGATTTAAATATCTGAATAGTGATCGGAATTATAGTGAGATTGTTAAAATTGTGTTTGGTATAAAATTGTAATTGGATAGGATATTATAGGTTTGTTATATAGGTGGAGAAAAATATTGCTACTGTAGAGACATTTCAATCTTCAACATTTTAATGCCATAATAAACACAAAATTCACAAGTAGCATCCATGGGCATTTGGATGCTGCTCCAATAAGCCCTTTAGTGACTATTTGATATGAAATCTTATTTTAATTCAAATTAAATTTTTATGTGTTTTTATTTATACAAAAATACAACTAAGTGTATTGAGATTTATGTCAAACATAGTTTTAGTTTTTTCTATTTTACGAATCAAATACTACTTTTAATTAAGGATTTTGATGGTAAATTGACATTGCCAACAAAAAGGCAAGTGGGATACTGGCAGTTAAATCTCGATTTTGTCATCGCAGGAGAACTCTCTCGAAATTTATGATGAGGCACAGTCTCCACATATAGTGTGTACAATTTACGAGCCTTATCTATTTTTACGAAACTGCACAGTTATTTCTTTCAAAACGAAACTCACCCAGTTCATAATCATGAGCGATTTGGATCTCGACTGCCGCTAGAACAAATCTCCGGCATTATTAGTCCAAAGCCCGTGCCGTTTATGCCGTCCCATTCTGACAATTCTTGTTCACATCTTTGGACGTTTAATTAGATTATAACTATGAGAAGTATAAATAGATTAGGACTTCTTAATGTTAGTACTTAGAACTATTATTGAATTATGATTTCTTATTATATCTAGCTATACATACTTGTATATATATATGAAATTGATGAATGAGAAGAGGTAGGGAAAATAATTCTTTCATGGTATCAGAGCCATGTAAGCTTCCAACGAGCATTGGTCCCGTCGCTCCAGTTTTTCCTTAATGAATTTTGTGAAGAAAAGACAATTTTCATATAGCTTGACAACACAACGCAGTTCGAGGAAAATGGAGTTTTCCGGGGATTCAGCCGTTGGATCGTCACGAAATTGTAAAATCATCAAGATGACTCGTGGAGCTACAATCTGGATGGTGGAGATCGGAACCAAATCATGTTTAATAGGTAATCTCTCATCTTTTCCCTCAATGCAATCAATGTGATTGCCCTTGCCTATATCTCTTTTTATCTTTTCTCCCCTATATCTTCCGCTGCAGAACTCCCAAATATAGAACCTCACGTTCGATATATTCACGTATATACAGAACCTCACGTTCGTATACATCTTTCGAGTTCTCCTCTGATCGAACAACATATTGTTGTCGATCTCCTCTCGTGTTCGAACAGTTTTCTTTAATCTGTCGAACTTCTCCTCTGATCGAACAACCCACTGTTGTCGATCCCCTCCCGTGTTCGAACAGTTTCTTTAATTTGTCAAGCTTCTCCTTTGATCGAACTACCCACTGTTGTCGATCCCCTCCTGTGTTCAAACAGTTTTCTTGAATATGTCGAACTTCTCCTCTGATCGAACAACCCACTGTTGTCGATCCCCTCCCATGTTCGAACAGTTTTCTTCAATCTGTCGAATTTTCTTCTATCCTCCTGCAATTGCCCGCAATCGTCGTTCTCCTGTCCAACGATCGCCCCAGCCCGTTGAATCTTCATCGACCGCCTCTGCAATTGCTTGCGATCGTCGATCGCCCTCTTCTCCGATTGACAATCCTCCGGCCAGGTCTTCTTCTTTGATTATGCAGCGGATTTCCCTTCTTCTTATGTAATTGAGCCGTTTTCTTCTCCTGCAATCTACTGCTGCGTTTTATCTAAGCGTCATCGACTTCCTCGAGCAATTGTATCCGCTCCTTTTCGAGATCAGATTAAGCTCCCGAAGTCGCACGTCCTGATCAAAAGGATTCTCCTCATCTAGGGTCAACCTGACGCGCCACCAGGCCATCCCACACAGCTTCCTAGTCCGAAGCTCCTTTTGTGGTTAGAGTTCGCGAGTTTTTTGTTCCATA